>JAQQAE010004407.1:0-18815 GCA_029823295.1 Pseudamia nigra | reverse complement strand
CTAGTGTGAGCAGAAACGCGCAGAATTCTGGAAAGGTGTGAAGTGGGCCCCGGCGCGGCTCGAGCCAAAACGGCCCTTGTGTGAGTACGCCCTAAGTATGATATCTCACAGGCCAATGCTCTTATGCAGACAGAGGCCAAGTAGCTTGCATGTTGTACTAAGCTGTGATCATCTGGGAGATTTGCAATGCACATTTTAGATTTGAATGGAAAGCACAATGGTGTATGCAGGGTTGGCAGGAATACAGGGTGGCACACGGATCCTTTCCTGGCTACGGTGAACATAGTAAACACAAATGCACCCTGAGTTGGGTTTAATAGTAAGACATTACTCCTTTAATGAGGTGGCCCAGTGCTGTGAGACTACAGCCCAAAAATTTCACATTACTGTAATCACTTATGGCACACAGCATTAGAGCTCACACTTTAACCATTGTATGAAAACCCACATGTTCATTAAAACATGCAGACTCCTGTTTAATCTTTCTTTTAACATTAGTTTGGAAAACTGTATTAATTATAGACGATATCTCCTATGGTTGAACTCCTGAGACTATGAGGCTGGGACACCAGGCCGTGGGAGAAACAGGCTGCAGAGGGGCTGACAGGGATGAAGCCACAACAATCTCTTTCAGTCACCTCTCCCCAGGGGGAATCCTCTTACAGCACTTCCCCTGAACTCTAAAGGCCATTTCTGTGAAAAAGTAACATTGTTATCTGCCCATCAATGGAACACAATGGGTCAATTTTGAAAGCTGAATAGGTAGGTGACTGGAAACTGGTAAATGACAAAGACAGTTTTTTAAACTTTAAAAGAAGGTAACAATGCATGATTTTATGTTGAATAAATTATTTTGCCTAGTTATATTCCTGTATCACTGAGGCCACTAAAAGAAAAGGCATATTCACATTCACATTAAACCTTTTGTTTAGCTGGATTTAACACCTGTCCCCAATGTTTACAGTATAAGGGTAGCTTCAATGCATTAATGATGTCTGTGGCTGCCATCTAAACATACAGCTACATTTGTCTGATAGAGCAGTTGCTAAAACAAAAGCAGTGGTTGCCTTAATAAGGATAAGGTGACTGCACAGTGTCTGTCTGCACAGGAAATCTCTGTATTAGACTAGATAAGGATGATGGGCTATCACTGCCCACACCTACCTTATAGATGAGGCTGCTGAAGGTACCCAACGGTGAAGTCATTCAACATGTACAGACTTGGATGCAATTGTGTTATTTTTCCAAGAGCGTTCTTGGTCAAAGATAAAAGCAATTCAGTGCATGTTTGCCACCACTCTGACAAACTAATGATCCTCTTGGCACCTCTGTGCAATTTGACGATGAGAGTCAAACACAAACATATGACTGACTAATTCTGTTTCCACGAAGCAAGCCCTGTCTGTGACATGACATGGTGTATTGTACCAACCATTCATATCAGACTTCTGGAGAAGGATAAAAATTGTAGGTCTGTGGTAAATATTCTAAACTGTTAAGGAGGGTTTTGTAAAGTCAGTGGACAAATTATGCTGAACACTCATTCTGACAGCAGAAACACATTCATCACATGATTATCTTAAGATACATTAAGTCACGTGTCAACTGGAAAACTGTCTTCTTCAACTCAACATGGAGGAAAATGTTGACAGACAACTGTGCACCAAACTAAGTTAAGTGTGAAGGAGTTAAATGTTTAGTCCTGTCTGTGCTTGTAGAGGAAGTTGATAAAAAGCCTTTCAGACAGTAGCTATACAGTTTGCATGTTTAGGATGCCTTGTTAAAACTTGGCAGTCAGACTCCTAGTTAACCATTTCTTAAGATGTGTGTTTAGCAAATGGTAAAATATTCAGCTGAGATGGAGCTAAACACTCCCTGAGCAGTGCCAACTGTCCTCAGATTTGCCCTGTGTGGATTTCTATATTTAGAACATGACTAGCAGTGTGACTTTAACTTTTTACTTTAGTGAACAGGAGTATGCGGGTCATAGTGCAAATTTCACTGCAGTATTTCTTCACATCACAACAAGGTAAAGATTCACCATGTCATACTCTGAAGTAAAGTGAAGAATTCCCTCCCTGCACATGACATATGGCATTCCCATCACACAACACCACGTGACTACCTCGAAGATCAGAGTTTGTGCTTAAAGAAATGCACCTCAGGGCATCTGGAGCCCCCAACCAAAAAACAATAGCCTTTACAGTGAAAGAAACAAATGTCCTTTCACTGGCAATAAACATCCACCAACCACCACTTGATCTTCTTTAACAATGCAAGTGATTAACGACTGCCTCAATACACAAAAAGAGCCCCTGTCCTACTGGAAAACAACTTGAGGAAAAGGTCTGCATTAAGTGCTTTGTGAGAGTGTAATTTTACTCTTCTCATACAAGCTCCACAACCCTGGAAAGACATATATTTGCTATTGGTGTTACGGACGAGACAAGTTCACGCTCCCAACCAAGACTTTGCTTTAGTATGAAAGGGCGACAAAAGTTACAGGTTACTCCTAAACAATGTCAGTGATGCATGCCATGTTGCGTCTACATACTGAAATGCGGTCACAACACAATGAAGTTTCCTTTTGCAAGTTCTGACCTTCTCTCTGCCACTTTGTTTGCTTTTCCCAAAGTTGATGTGAAACATAACAGGTAAGCCCAAACGTCTACTTTATCATGCCAAGTAATAAAAGAAAATATACCCTACTAGGGACCAGTTAAGTTACCATCAGCCCCAATCCTGTAAGCTAGAGTCAAGCGAAATCATCTTAAATTTGTTTTTAAAATATCTACAGAGGTCTGACTGAGTTTGGCAGCCAGACACCAGCCCCATCATGAAGCACTGTATGTGGTTTAGGTAATGGCAGCGAACATTGCTGCAGTACTATAGATTTGACTCTTTTCTGTTTTATGATACCAGCTACTTTATGATACATCCAATTACGAGCAAAGTAATTGGAGTGAACATGTAGTGCTCGGTGACATGGCCAAAAATTATCTCTATAAACCTTAAAAAGGTGCAGTCTACGATGTTGGGAATCTAGCTCTTAGCCAGTCGTTTGTAGCGGTCTACTGTAAATGACAATGAACACTGCTTACAGTCTCGTAGGTGCACAAGCTCAGACACTCACTCAAGGAGTTGACAACAGTCGTAGCAGTAGCTAATGTGATGCAGGCAAATGTGACTTATCTAACCACGGGAAACTGGGTTGATTGGCAGGTTTTCTGTTTATCCATTTGCATCTGTTAGTCATGAACAAAAGGCTGCTAGTTTCCAAACATTGTAGAATGCACATTTAATTATAAGGATAAATGTTAGATCCTTATTTCTTTCCAGTTTAAAGACCGATTTCGGACCCCCAGTGAAAGTTGAAGAAACCACACAGTTACTTGTATTTTAAAAATTATTAGTAGAATATGAAACAAGTTAAATATAGCATGAGATGAAGAATGATGAAAACAATCCAAAAGAATGCAAGAAAGGCAAACTTTGAAAAAGATACAAGTAGATGCAACAAGATGAAAACAGCTTAAAAGATGAAGGGCTGATTTAGTTTGATAGACATCAATTGGGAAAGCAACATTTTGGGGATGACTACAAAACTGCATGACACATGTTGATAAAGACATTTATCGCTCGGAATGCTCCAGTGTTATGTTCAAACATCAGTTTAGGCTGTAAAGTGGACAAATAAAGTAGATCCATAAATGGATTACTCTCATTGCAGCTAGTTCACCTCTACCATGTTTGCAAGAGTCTGCAAATCCACTGCTTTAAGAACAACAGAGACAACTGCTGAGTCAGATTTTCAGTAGACTGACAGCAATGGAGCCTGTGTAGGCAACTAATCCTACATCCATGTGTGCACTGGGGCAGGCTCTGTTCAATGGACGCATAGAAAGCAACCTCTACAGAAGCCCTTTTAGCCCCCCCCAAAACTAAGGGCTAGATGAGCACAAGCAGGCAAGCCTCCATCAGCAGTTACTATGCCACAACACAGGTATAACAGTGAATAATGTGGAAAGGCAAATCAAAGAGCTGTGCTACAAATTATAGCTTTAAAAGGAAGTTACAGATGTATGGCCTGTTTTAGGATGTTTTGAAACAGCTTTGTCCCACTGCTGGCTAAATAAACAGCCCATTACTCTTTTCACTGTATAATATACACAACATGTTTGGAATGATAGCACTGGAACTATTTCCATCCATACTTCACATAACATTTCAGGTCCTTCACTAGACATACCTCTGCCATGACTAAATCATATTCCAACAGCAATGATCTCAGTAGATTAGTATTTCTCTAAATGATGGAAAGACATTTTATTTCGTGACAGATATAAAAGGCACTACAACAAAAGTCTGATTAGGAAATTACTTAAAGAGTAATGAGATCCATAGTAATAACATAACTGCTAACTACTGCTTCTACTAGTATACTGTCCTATAAATGAAAAGTGCAGTAATTCAACAACTGGTCATTAGTTATGACTGGAATTAGACTTCAACTAAATCAGTCAATTTGCAGCAACTTCAGAGTTAAGGCAAAACTCAAAGCATTAAAGAAGTAATTTAGTGCATCTTGGCTGTGTGTTAGCTTAGTGTTTTGACTAAATGAATGAACAAAATAAACAAGACAGCTAAAATATCAAAGGAATAATCAAGAAAATTAAGGAACCTTTAAGTTAGTGCACTTTGCCTTTGTAGGGCAGTATAATGACGCAAATTAGCATTAATTCCAAACTGAAGGGAACATTGTCTCTGCTTTTTTAATTAGAAATAACTTTTAGATGTGACATGTGGCAACCCTCTCATAGCCAAGTGTAAGATAGTAGGGCCCTGAGTTTAATATTTATGGCCTAATTTCTACATCACATTAAAAATACAAATAGTTTACCAATAGCAACCTGAAAAGTGTTGATATTGCAAGACCCATCTTAACTTTAGTTCAACACTGTAGCAGCTGAGTCACTAAAAATGAAGAAAAAAATGGCAAAATGAAAAGAATAACCAAGAAAATGAACAAAATACAAAAGAAAAAAATGACAAAGGAACCAAAAAAAGGAATAAAATGAACAAAAATCAAAACAAAAATGAGCAAAATAGATGGACAAAAGGAAAAAAACATAAATGTTCAAAATAATCAAGGAAGAAAACAAGCCATCAAGAAAAATCAAGATTTTTTTTTTTAATCCTTAGTGCAACCTGCCTTCGTAGGGCAGAGGATACTAATGCAAAGTTAAGCATTAATTCTAAGTAATTTTAGATGTGGAATTTGGCAACTTTCATAGCTAAGTGTAAAATATTTGGGCACTGTATTTAATATTTATTTACTCTGCGCATTTCTACATCACATTACAAATAGAAGGCACAATTTACCAGCAATAACCTGTAAAGCCTCGATATTGCAAAACTCCAGTTTAACCTTGTTAAACGCTGTAGCAGCAGAGTCACAGGCTCAACTTGTTATCGTGTGGAAGTGAGAGTCACAGAAATGCAGTCCTATTGTTGTTGGCTGCCGTAGTAGAGGTATGCTGTCACACAGGGGCAGTTTCTACGAAACCAGCTGGAGATAACTGAGGGCGAGTCAGAGCTGACAAACAACGCCGTTTGTAGGAAAATGCTGTTTATTTAGCCGCTGCCTCTGTCAAACTGTGTAAAATAACGCTAGCGTCTCAGACTTACCTTTCATCCACTCGACAACTTGCTTCGGCGTCCACTTCGTTATGGGCTCCATGGTTTCTTCAGCACGAAGCGGACACAGAAATGTGCCGAAACCTGGCAACAACGTTCGCTAAATTTAAATATATATCTAGTTTGCTGTCACATTCTTCACAGGAGCTCGGCGGTGCCCGTCTGTTTGTGTCCACTTACTGTTCAACTCTGTACAAGCACGTCTGGAGGCCGGACTAAAATCCCCCACCGCTCCTAAAAGCACGCCGTGGGATCGTGTTGCCTTCACGGACCAGACGGAATGCTGAGATTTTTCCTGTTTTATTCATAATTTGAATAACTGCAAACGACACCAACCCCACAGATACGGGCTGCGGGGTGTAAACAGAAGCAGTGCTCAAGTATTGTTGCTTTATAATTATAATGACTCAAGTAGAAATATAAATGTAAGTACTTGAGTAAGAGTAAAAAGTATCCCATACAAATCTACTCAGGTAGTGAGTAACTTTACAATGTGGAATTTATTACAGCATAATATATTGCCTTCAAACAGGTATTTATGTCATTTTTATTTATGTCCCTTATTATTTTTGACGATTTTTCTTCATTTTGTTGCTTATTTTGTCAATTTTTTAACATTTACGTTGGTGGTATTTTTTTCTAACCACCGTTGTTGCGTAATTTGTACACTTTTACTAATTTTGTTGCTTATTTTGTATTTTTTTCAGTTATTGTTGCTTATTTTGTTCATTTACAGTACATGATTATTTTAATCTTTTTGTTATTATTTTGTTATTTTTTTGCTCAATTTTTGCTTCATCTTGTTCATTTCTGCTTGTTATATTGTGTATTTTAAAACTTACTTGACTTTTTTGTTTTGCTTTTGTTAATTTTTGTATTATTTTGTTCATTTCATGCTCATTTTGTGATTTTGTTCCATTTTTGTTTATTTTTTGCCCTTTTTGTTCATTTTGGTGCTCATTTTTGCAAAATTCGACTCATTATGTGGCTTAGTATATTCATTTTGTTAATTTACTCCTACTACTGTAACTGAGTAGAAGTACACTTTTTTCATCACAAATGTAACTGAGTATAAGTGCGTACTGATACAAAAAAGTATTCTGCAAAACGGCTACTCTCAGACGTACATTTTATGGGAAAACTACTCAAGTACATGTGAAAGAGTAAATGTACATGAGTACTACCCACCTCTAGTTACAGATTACTTACAACATAACATTGCAGGCCCAAGTTTAGAATATGTATGTGAAGTTAATGAAGATTGTTGCATTTGCTCTTAAAGCATAAAATGATTTCTTTTCTCTGCTGTGTCAAATTTCTCCCTTCTGTGTCAATTAACATAAATGCTCTCTGGTTTATGTTAACAAAAGAGTATACTGTGTTATGATAAGACAAATGAATAAAAAAGCTCATCAACCAAGTGGAGAAATGTACAAGCGACACCTGAACGCAACGTATGATGTCGGTAGTTTCTGTGTGTTCACCGCCCTCATTTGAAACTGGAGGCGTGAACGATGTAGAGTGATAAATACAATTCATATCAATAGCTCACAAAACAATATATTAGTCCTTATTAGTTTTCCTGTAAAATTGTATTAGTAGATATTTATGTTAAAATCAGCTGGTGTACGTGTATTTGTGTTAAAATTTGCTACATAACACTGCATTCCCAAAGTGATCTTAGAGGCATTAGATAGCTGTGATTACAACCTTAAAGTTATGCTACTGAGGAAACGCAAAAACAAAAAAGACAAACAAGTGCCAATATTTCTGTCTACTAACTGTAGCAAAAATGACTCACCACTGCCCTCTGCTGGTACTTTGTTTCAATGTATCACAGGCACTGCCGGTGGAAATATCCTCTACTGTACTTGGCTGCGCATCTCATAATGTTTCACACTGTATGCATACTATGCAGTGTTCTTTATAATACCTACACCTACGGCGGCGGCCAAAATTATTAGAAGACTTGCCATATTTAAGAGGTTTCAGTTGTTTTTTTCTCGAAAATACCCATAAAACAAATAAAATGCCTGCAAAGTTGTCATTATGCTCCATAAATCATAGAGAACAGTCATCATAAGGAGATTTAGGTCATTATTCTTACAAAAATCAAGTTTGGACTATGTCACTGCCAATGTCACGCAATCATGTTCCTTCACAGAAGATGCCATATTACTTGTGCAGTCATTGTCAGGTGTGATCAGCTGTGATCATGGTTAAACTGGACATAGCTATGTGATTCTTTTTAATATTAGGTTCTGATTGAGTGATCGGTAACGTCATGGTTTTGCCACTGAGGCCACATCACCACCTGGTATAAATTTGAGATGTCTAGAAGCGTATGTTGCGCTTCTGTGGACATGGATAAGGTGAAGAAGGAGCTAACAAGGGGTTCAGATTAAGGCCCTTTTTGATGCTGTCTGTCAGGTGTTTTAATAATTTTGGCCAAACTGTATATCTGTAATTGATTTTATTAAGCAGCCACACTGTCCATCACTACCACAATATTCCACAACTGTAAAATTCTAAACAGTCAAATAGATGAAAAACATATTATTTTGTCTTCATTTTCTTTTACAAATAAATCTCTAATTTTTAATGTAAAATCTAAATCTGCATAAATCAGCACATCTGTTTTTGCATTTTAACTATGAGTTGAAAATGTGATGTGTATCTACAGCATGACTACTTCACATAACAGCTACATACAGCCAAAGATTAATGGTCATTTTATGTAGGTAAGGCTCCTGCCAACAACATTCTTGGCTCACATGCTCTTCATATCCATTGCATGTTAATCTTATCTACAGATGAAATTATGGATGCCGAACCTGCTGTGTAAATAGACATAAACTCCACTGGCAGCATTAAGGTCTGCTCATAAATGTGCCTGTATCTGTTTTAGGAGGCTTTGTTAAGTGTATATTTGAAGTTTGCTGCTCCTGTCTGAGAATAAATGCAGGCTAATTGTTTTTCTTCTCCCTGAGACACACCTTCCACTGGAGAGTCCCAGCCCTTCCTATCATTCCACTATAGCACAGCTGGAAACTGCTGTGCACTCTGTACTGTAATCAACTGCAGATTAAAGCTCTGATGTTATTAAACCTGGGCAGGCATCAATTTGCTATCAGGCAAGAAGTGCTGGAAGCAACAGTTTAGAGCTACTCAACAATTTGTCCTGCTCTTTGCTTCCTTGTTTGATCATGTTGGCTTCTCTGCTAAACCAAAACATTGCGTGAATGCAAGTTATTACTTTAGATTAAAGTGTATTTTGGATTTTCTCACTTTGAATCATATAATTATGGTGAGGACTGACATGTAGAATACCTAGGCTAAGGGTCTCTCTAAACGTGATTGAACATAACCTAATGCTGATCTGACAACAAGAATGTCTGTGATTAGGCTGCATGAGATAAAGCAAAGTCCTGCCATTTTTAAAGCTTTTCCGTGTCAGAAAAGTAAACTTCATGTCAAAAGTCTGGACACACCTCCATCTCCAGTAGTATTTATTTGTTAGTATTATTTTCAACATTGTACATTACCACCTGCGGGGGCTGGTGGTGCTGCAGGTCCTGTCTAGATGTTTTTAACAGCATATGTTGGTGTTTTGATTCACTGCTGCTGCTCACACCTTTTTCCCTGTGTTTCAGAGAGTCCTGTCTGCCCCTCCCTCCTGTGCTCATTCCACACACCTGCTCCCTCTCCTCCCTGGGCATTCCCACCTGTGTCTCATCTCCTGATTAGGTCCTTGTGTTTTATAAGCAGCAGTGACTCCCTCTGTCCAGTGTGTGTTTGTTGAGTCAGAGTCCTAGTGGTTATCTTTGTTCAAGCCGTCGAGCTGTTCCATGTGAGTTTTCCCCAGTCCTGCTCTGTGTCTGTTCCTGCTCCCTTCCTGTACTCGTCTGACTTCACGATCTATTGACCTATCTCCTGTTTTTGGATTATCTGCCTGCTCGGTTTCCTGACTCTGGACTATCCTTGGATCTTCTGTCTGCCCGGCCCCTTTACCCTTCGTTCGTTCTTCGACCTGCCAGTTCGCTTAGCCCTCACTGTATCTCTGCCTCATGTTATAGTATCAAGTTGTTATTATTATTATTAATATAATAAACTCTGCTTAACTCAACTGTGCTCTGAGTCTGGCGTTTAAGTCTTGGGTCTGTCTGTTTGCCTGATCAGTCATGACACCACTACTGTTTTATGGCAAGAAACACTCAGTTAAGAGTACTTTCAAGGGGTAATTTGTGCCATATAGTCTAGATTAATTTAAGAAATGTCAGTCAGTCTGAAACATCTCAAGAATATTCAATGTGTCCCCTAGTACAGGCAGCAAAACCATCCAACACTATGAAACTGACCAAGACCTCTATTGCTCAGTTGCTGCAAGGGGCAAAGTATGAAAATGAGTAAAAAATAGACAAAATAAGTAGAAATGAACAAAATAGCCAAAAAATGGTAAAACGGAACAAAGTAGCCAAGGAAAATGAATAATATTTTGTGAAGGAAATCAGCAAAATTAAGCAAGTTTAGTAAGAAAATGAGCACAAATTAACAGAATAGTGAAGACAATTTGTAAAAGTTAACATAATTAAATTAAACTCAAATGAAGCAAATAATCAAGGTGAACAAACTGAACAAAACAGAGGAAATATAAACAACAAATTAGCAAACATATGCCAAAGAACAAAAATGAAGAAAATGAGCAAACAAATGAACACAAAAAGAACTGAACTATGCCCAAAAAAATCAACACAATGGAAGGAAAAAAAAATGACACAGCTACAAATGAGAAAAAAAAAAGATCAAAATAATTGTGAGTGAAGCAAAAAGAAATGATGAAATATCAAACAATGAACAAAAAAGTATCACAACATTTGCATTATCTATGTAAAAAAAATTTTTTTGGAGATGATGCAGTGTATCGCCATCATGGCCCCTAGAGGAGTTATGCTTTAAAATCCTAAGATATACTGTACAGTATGCTGGTGATGTAGATTGTTGCCAGGTAAACATTTGTAACTGTGGGGAATGAGGAGAGCCGGAGCTGTGTTCAGTTCTCGTGGGAGAGGGTTGGATAGAAGGGGATTTAGATTGTGTGGAATCCAGAGGATGTCTTCACTGATAGGATTAAATGCATCATGGGACTGTGGTTGAGGTGAGGCTGACGGACAGATGAGGTGTTTGGCCTGCGGAGGAAGGAACGGCAGAAGCTGTGCAAAGAGGGGAAACCTTAGCATCTGTTACAAAATTAAAACAGCTATTAATTTTGTTGCATTACCCAGCAATCCAAAAGTAGCAGGATATTTTGAAAGTCTGTTATCACAAGTATCAAGCACTGAAAATTGTTCCCAAAATGTTTACAGTGAAACAAAGACTCGAGAAGATATATAAACTGTGTGTGAACGTCTTTGTTTTCTGAATCAACATTTATTTCAGTTTCAAAATAAAGGAAGTCCAGCTTTGGTACTGTATATTATTCTGGGATCTACATTAAGATTAGGCTAATAATGTGATACAAAGAAAGGCAGGCACATGAAACATCAGCACAGGAAGTTGTCCACTTCATTATCTAAAACAGACAGGATACGAAGGGTTAAAGATGTTGTTATAACACAAATAAATCCACTTCCTGGACTTGACAGGTTTGCTCTGTAAACACAGCGCAGATTTACTGGAGGAGCGGAAATGTCACATACCCTTCAGTTAAAGCCCCATGTGTCACCATGTAATTCCTCAAGTGTTCATGCATTTGTATTGAATATATTTATCACACAACATAATAAAACTACGTGACCATGGGTATTGTCAGAGCTGTCACCTTAAGACTTTCAGTGAATTCAAGTATTTAAATATTTAAAAACCCTCTTCCTTCAGGAGCAGGACCTAAATATTAACATCCACTCTTGGTTTTGGGTTCACAGTGTGAGGGAGGGCCGATAAAGAGAGCAGTGTAGTGAAAAACACAGGAGATCCTGTGTGCTGATGGTGACGAGGATTGGAAGCCTGTGAGAAAAAAAAGCTACAGAGGCTTCACTTCAAGCCAATGAATTTCTCGTATATGCTGACATCCATTAAATAAGGTGTGGATAATGATTTATAGAGGAACAATTTACTTCTGCACAAAGACAAAACTTGTAATCACTGTGTGAGTGAATTAAGAGGAGTTTGAACTTTAAATAGCTTGTGTGTAAATAGGTGTAAATGTAGTATATAATAACAAAAAATCTTTGCTACAGGCAAAAGCAGTGCTAAAGCATTTTCTACTGGTTTTCTGAGGCATTTTGTGGGTTTGAAGAGTTGGCAGGTCTGGTGTTGAGGTACTCCAGAACAAAGACTTGTAGGATCTTGTTGAGGTTCCCAATGGTGGGACGATCCAGATTCTGTTCGTTGTCATCAAATGTGTGCCAGACAGATGGGAAGGGCGAGGGAATGAGGTGGAGGATGTGTACACCTACCAGAGAAGCACAGGATGAGGATCTTCCAGCAGAATGATGTAATAATATAAAAGTAGTCATAGGTGTAGTTACTAATGTGTTACCTTTCATGAGGAATGGTAAATGATCATCTTCTACAGGGCCAACAGAAAATTGTGGCCAGAAATACTCCACAGCGTCAATATGATCCACAAGCAGATTCATGGAGTGTAGGCGGCGTTCTGGGAATATAAAAAAGGCAAAATAAGTGTTTAAAGCCCAGGATAATAGCACAAGAGGTGCAAAAAACAAGAATGAGGCATGGCCAATATGAATAGTTCATCTGCATAGTTGACATGTTTGTAAATATATATAGAGAAAAGTAAGACATTTGAACAAGGTGGAGACATACTGTGTCATCATTACCAATGTTCTGTAGTAGGGTGAGCCAGCACTGTGTCGAGCCAAACTGGTTGCCAAAACGTGGACTAGGGGCTCCGATTAAGTCCAACAACACAAACAGATCCTGCAGAAGAAGATTCAGGGAGTTGGAAACATTTCTGGTGAGATGTCATGAGAAACTTTCTCTGCACAATCTGATGATAGTGAAGAACAAGAAGTTTGTTCCCACAATCACCACACCTCAGCGCTACTTTGCTTTAAAATGTGATAATGACATCATGTGTTCCATGGTGCAACACACTGATATGAATAATCCCTATCTGTCTGTTCGCATACACACGCATACACATGCATACAAACACTCGATAATGTCAGCTGTATGTCTGTCTGTACAGACAAGAATGTCTCCTTTTGTTGATAAACATTGGCACAATCTCTGTATAACCAGGATACAGACACACATAGTGATTATCATGACAAAATGTCATCATAGTATATAATATTTTTGATGAATTTGATATTTAGATATCAAATTCATGATGATGAAATTGCAGGTTTATTTGAGATGTTCTGAAATCACAAGGTGTTTGTGGGGTCTTTTGGACAAAGCAGATTGCTGTGAAATTGATGTGGACTAACAAAGGGATGATCTTGAGTGTGCTTAAGTGATTATGCTAATCTATTTTTGGATGAAGAGAAGGCTAAGGAACTTTGATGTACTATGCCATGTAGCTGGTTGGTGTCTGTGGATCCAGCAGGATGAGGGGTCCTCTCCATCTTTGTAGCGAGGTGGCGAGAGCCATACAGGGAGTCAGTGGAGGTCCACTGGAAGAGAGCCTCCTCTCCATCAAAGAAGAGCAACTGCAGGGTCAGGTCTGAACTGGAGCTCTGCAGAGGAATGCGGGAGAATAGATAGAAGTGTAAATGGTTGCATTCACAGTGTTCTGCTGCCCCCTAGTGGTTTTGAGGTTATCATGACAAAGAAACCTACTCCTGTCTTTGGTATGTTAAATTGAACTTATGCTCCTCTCATGGCAAGTTCAAAAATACCTATAATATGGATTGTGCGCTCAGTGTTATTTGTATTCACTGTGGCTCCTAGTCCCTCAGTGACCTTAGTGACAGACAGTGGAGTCTGACAAACATGTCCCTTAGTTGCTCGCTATCTATCACAGAGTATGTCACTGTCTGTTCAGGCAGACAGGGGTCTGATCTAAGCATTGATAAAGGAAAAGGGCAGAGGACCACGGTCCATTAATACTTAATGTGTTCCAAGTGCAGTGAGCATCTGTTGTGTGGAAAATAATTACGCATTAAAGGAGCAAATTTGTGTATGTTTCTATGTAATGAAGCAACTATTCTCCAAGCTCTTTATGTTCCGTTGGCGCACAGGTACATGCAAAGTATGGATTGTAGTATTGTAATATGACCAGTTATGCAGATATTGTTCATATACTGTACTGTCATACTGTAGCATAGATTATATAATAGTATTCGTTATTAGAATTGCTATAGCTCTCTATGCAGATAGGGGTATTGCAAGGTAGGGGTGCATTGAGTGTATTAGATGCATGTGCCCTTCTTACTGGTATTCATAACATGACAACTAATTACACACAATTTACTTGCAAAATTACAAACACATTAACAATAGACCTATGACCGTGCATGGTAGCCCAGCTATAACCAGCTAAACCTCCCACCCAGCCACATCAGTATTTGTAACTTATTGCATTTTGTAACCCGCTGGTGTCTTGTATGAAACGCTACCTTCTGAGTTTTCAGCTCTTCATCGAGGGCCCGTGCCAGCTCCAGCATCATTGCACAGGGAACAGCAGAATCTGTGGCCCCTACAAACTCTCTCCCGTGATGCTGTGGTGGGTAGTATTTGGAGTCGTAATGACAGGCCAGGACGAGGCGACGTTTGGCTGACGGGTTGAGGGTGGCAATGATGTTGGTGAAAGGCAGGGGACCGTAGGGAGTTTCTGACACAAAGCTGTCCTCTGTCACTTCCCATCCCGCTCTGAGGGAACCAAGGGTTGTTTTGATATGCTGAGGGCAAGATCGATGCACAAATGTTAAATAGGGCTGATTCATTTAATTCTGAGTATTATTACTGTGACATACAGTACGTTTATACTGCAATCATTGTATTTATTGGTGTATACACTTTTTTGTCTTTTGTCTTTATTTTGGTGTAAATGTTGCTGAACAAGATCTAATATGGCATTTATTTCATTTATTTGGATTTCATTCTAAATCTTTACACTGTAGAATAAAATGAAGATAAAGGAACACTAAATTACAAAATTAAACACTATAATTTTGTATTTGTCTTGTTATTTATTGAGGTCTTTTTAACATTTCTATTCCATTTTTTACCATATTCTTATCTTTTAAGACTTTTATAATCTTCCAGTCTTTTCTAATTTATGTCATTTTCATCTTTTTGCAATTTTTTCAAGGGTATGGGTCTATTTTTGTGTCTTTTATGTAGTTTTTGTCTTTTTCTCTCTTTTCCGTCTTTTAACGCTGCTCCTCCACATCCAGAGCAGCCAGTGGAGATGGTTCGGGCATGTGATGCCTCCTGGACACGGGAGGGACTATGTCTCTTGGCTGGCATGGGAATTCCCTGGATCCCTCCTCCCCCAGAGGAGTTGGAAGGAGAGGGAAGTCTGAGCTTCTCTGCTTAGGCTGCTGCCCCCGCAACACAGATAAGCAATAGATGATGGACATACAACAATTATGTGTTTTGTATTGTTTTGACCTTGTGGCATTGTGTTTCATTCTTTTGCATATTTTGTGTGATTTTTATCTTCTTCCATCTTCTACCTAACCACCTGTTTGTTTTATTTGTCTCTAGTTCCACAAACCAGCCTTTAATCTTAAATCACTACATTTGGACATTTATTGACATAATTTTCAATACTGACTGACAGTTCTGAAGTCAAAAATCATCAGCAATGTGCCACGAATTCACAGTTATACGAGAAAATGTAATGTCAAATGGTGCAACAGCATATGAAATGGATGGCAGTCATTCAGTGTTTTCAGTGCTGATTCTGTTTCTTTGGGATGAAAATGTAAACTCACCTCCCGTGCTGTCTGGCTACCTGCAGAGCTGGGATACCTGGGAACCAGCAGTGGCCTCAGGTCCCTTTGCCACATCTGCTCCAGGTTAGTGTGAGAGAGGACAGTCCTGACCTCATCTGGAGTTAGTGTAAGCGCTCTGTGCTGCAACTGAAGGAGATCCAAGCAGGTAAATAAGAGAAAAGCAGCACAAAAAGAGGTAACAACACTTTACATTGATCTGCTAAAAAGGACAAATGGCATTTAAATATTTTGTAATTTTGTAAGTATTAACAGTGTAATGTATTTTATTCCATATATACTTCAGTACAGTATATAGTCCAGTGTCTGTCATTATTAACAAGGTGATTAAATCTTGTTAAATGTTTCATAGATTAGAATTAGGAGTGTATTTTTTCTAGGTTTAACATACCTTGTGTATGCATTTACTACACATGAAACACGAAAAATAAAACAGCCATGATGATTTGCTTTATTGAAATGGAAATCTAAGGTCATTTGAGATTTATCTAGTTTGACCCAACATATTCTTCCAAAATTTGGTGAAAAAAATCAGCCTTTAAATTTTATACAAAAACTGTACGTATCACTGTAATTTAAGATGTTTTTGCTGAAGTTAAAAGTACTGTATGTAAGGCTGATTTACTCTGGTATGACAAACAGAATATTCCTAAGTAATATCTATTTCCAGCTAGTTTCACATCAGCAACTTCTTAGTAAGAGCAGACTGTGACGCGTGCTAGTTGAGCAAGATGACAGATAAAAAACAGAACCACTAACGTTAATGTTACACAACATCAACTCATCCTCTCATATTACTGGAACTCTTAATTAGATCAGCCTACAGTAAAGGTGGGTACTACTTAAGGACGTTTACTCCATTGTACTTGAGTAGTTTTTGTGAGAAAAAATGTTCTTATGAGAGTTGCAGAATACTTTTTACTCTTACCTACTTATATTTGTGATGAAAAAACTACTTCTATTCAGCTATTTGGCTATGAGTCAAACTAAAATAAAAAAAACTAAATAAGCTTAAAATCAACAAACTTATTAAGTAAATAAACAAAAATGCACCAAACAACAGGCAAAACTGAACCTGAAATCAAACCAATGGACAACAAGACAAGTGAAAATGCACAACATGATCATCAATGAACAAAAATGTAATAAATTAGCCACAAAATAAGCAACAAAATGAGCAAAATGATCAAATAAATAAACAAAAATGAACAAGATAACCAACAAAATTGAACAAGGTCAACAAAACAAAGAAGAAAATGAGCAAAAATGGTCAACATAATTGACTAAATCAACTAAATATACAAATTAAGCAATAACTTTTGTAATAAGCAAATCTTAAGCACTGTTTAACATAATGTATTTTTTGTTTAGTTCTGGGTTAATGACAATTAATGTTACCTTTACAATGATATTCCATGTGGCATAAATAACCTGTTAGAGCGCAATATATGAGGCTGTAATGCAACCCCCAATTCTATTGAAGCTGGGACATTGTGTAAAATGTAAATAAAAACAAAATACATTTATCTGTAAATCCATTTCAATCTATAATCAATTGAATCCACTTCAAAGACAAGATATTCAATATTGTTTTCTGCAAATATTCATTCATTTTGAATTTGATGCCTGCAACACGCTCCAGAGGACCTGTAACAGGGACCTGTTTACCACTGTGTTACATCACCTGTTCTTTTAACAACACTCAGTGAGTGTTTAGGAACTGAGGAAACTAATTGTTGAAGCTTTGTAGGTGGATTTCTATCCCAGTTACATTGTCTTGTTGAAATAATCAGGGATGTTTCTGAAAAAGATGTTTCTTGGATGCGACATATGTTGTTCCAAAACCTGTATGTACCTTTAAGCGTTAATGGTGCCATCACAAATGTGCAAGTCACCCATGCCATCAGAGATGCTGACTTTTGAACTTTGCGCTTATAGCAATCTGGATGGTCCTTTTCCATCCAGAGAAACCAGCAGTGTTTCTGGGTGTTGTTGATACATGTCTTTCACTTTTCATGGTACAGTTTTAACTTGCCCTTGTAGTGATGACTGTGTGAACTAACAATGGTTTTCTGAAGTGCTCATGAGCCCATGTGCTAATATCCTTGATGGAATGATGGTTTTTAATGTAGTGCTGCCTCAGGGCTCGAAGGTCACTGGCATTCAATGTTGGTTTTTGTCCTTGCTGCGTACTTGCAGAAATTTCTCCAGATCCTCTGAACATTTTGATGATATTATGGACTGTAGATGATGAAATCTCTAAATTCCTTGCAATTGTACATTGAGAAACTGTAAGGGTTGGTGACGGAACAGGTCGGGTACACGGAGTGGACCTCTCGCTCTCTCTCGCAGTATTCTCCCTGAGCCGGCAGCAGCATGAAAGTACGGGAACCCAGGACGATGTTTCCCCTTTCGACGTCAATTTGCGCTTTCCAGCGGCTCAGCAGATCCAGTCCGATGATGCACGGGGCTTGGATGTCGGCGAGCCAGAATTCGTGTCTCACCTCACGGTCACCGGTGCGGACGGTCAGTCGCTTCCTCCCACCCATGCCGATCCTTTCGCCAGAGACTGTTGCCAGCTTGACGTCGGTGGCGGTCCAGTCGGCGGAGGGACGGCCCGTCGTGCCGGGGAGAAGGCCGGGCCGCACTAGCGAGATGGTGGACCCGGTGTCCACTAGCGCATGGCAGTGTTGATCGTCGATGTGGCAAGGCAGATACAGCCCCTGGGCATGACCGCACTGTCCCACCAGCGTGCATTGTCCTGGGCGAGGGAGGGGGTTCTGGAGTGGCGGTTCCCTCACAAAGCCACTCTCCTCTCGTTTCCCGGGACCCGGCTTCTCGGTGTGGGCGCCAGGCAGTCTCGTGCGATGTGGCCAGGCTCGTGGCACCGGTAGCAGCCATCTGGAGATCGCCGGCGGCGTGGTGGTGTAGGCGGCTCGGCTTCTCGTTCCTCCTCGGGCCCGTGCTTAACCATCCTGACGCGTGGCCTGAGCGCGGGAGTCGTGGGGGAAGCCGCTAAATGGGACGTGAGCGCGCGTTCCATTCTCTCGGCCTCTTGCACGGCTTCGCTGAGTGTTGGCGGCGAGGCGCGGCAGATGTGTTGTCGGAGTCGCTCTGGTGTGAGGCCCCTCATGAAAGCGTGGAGGGCCAACTCAGCTTGGACAGCCGCGTCGAAGTGAGGGTAACCTTGCT
>JAQQAE010004406.1:0-18816 GCA_029823295.1 Pseudamia nigra | reverse complement strand
TTTTTTGGGGGGGGGGGTGGTACAGTAGTAGCCTGCGGAGCTACACAAGTATCGATGAAGATATGTGAAGTACAGTTTTGACCATGTGTCCTGAAATGAAATTGAAATATGTGCCAGAGAAAGTTTGTTGTCTGGCACATAGATGTGAATGTGAAAATGCTGAAAAGAAAATTAAACAGAGAGGAAGGAGATTGAGAGCAGAGGAGACGGGCAGAAGGAGGAGATGAACACAGTCTGTTCATCCAGGAAGCAGAAAGCCACTGATTAATATGGAAGGAGTGAATCCAGAAGACAGAAATGAATGGTGGAGGGGAAAGAGAGGTGACAGTTTAACTGAAAAAAATCTAAAAAAAAAAAAAAAAAGTCGAGGCACAAGGCCGAGTGTGGGTGTGAAACAGATCCAGTGAGATGAAAGGATGAGTACACTGTTTTAATATTAGAACCACTCAACCTCCCCCTGAAATCCTATTAATAAATTCTCATTAAAAATCATGATAAAGCGCTGCCTTCGTTTTCTCGCTTGCCCAGTTTTTGGCTCCTTCCTCGCTTTTCCTCGCTGGCTGTTTCACCTCTTCATTCTCTCCAAGTGGAACAAATTACAGATGAGGTTTCTAAATTAAGGTACCTACAGCATACCATCATTATAACACTGTCTTTATCACTGTGTTAGCTTTAACTAGCCTCTAAGTCACCTCAGTACACAGCGTGCTACTCATAGATTAAAAAATCATTATTTTTCAGAATCTGGCACGTGTTCTTGTTTTCTTGTTTTAATTACTATTTCTAACATTGTCTATTAATAGCGAAGACATCCAAATGCCATTATCATGGCATTCTTTCATCAGATTTATGAGGTACTAACCTGGGACAGTTTTTGAATAACCGGCGTGTCTTTTCAAAAGTTAAAGGTGCTGTCTATGATGTTGGCAAACTAGCAAATAGCCAATCATTGATGGCGGACCAATGTAAGAAAAACACTGAACGCGACGGTGTGTCCAAACTTTTGACTGGCTGTGTAGCTAATTACAGAAAGTCAAAGTGATTTTCTTATTGCTCATTTGCAGCGTACGGATAATCACCTCAGAGCTGCCATTTTGTTTGTTGCTATGTCGATTACTTTTATGACTATGTGGAAAGCGAAACACATTCCACCGTGCACCACTATTCCTCCCTGCATTCCACATACATATACATACGCACACAAAACTACCTTTAGCTGTACCTGTCGCTCTCCCAGAATGCAACAGTGGGAGCAAGGGAGCGTGGGAGAGCCGTCGGCTGTGACTGACATGTGGTAATTAATCCTGGGAGAGAGAGTGGCAGGGTGGGAGACAGCAACGCTCACATACCCTTCCCATAACGTTAAAGCAACATGCTCTTAAAATGCACACACTCGTTACTGGTTGAATCCAGAGGGATGTTTTCAAAAGTTTCTCCTGAAGTAAGTTCTAGCTCAGAATGTGATCTTTCCTATCGTGCGCCTTCCGTTCGTTTATGGCCTTGTAATTTGCTCAGAACCTTATTATTTCTTTTTGTCCTGTCAGTCCTTCACTTTCATGTCTCCTTACTTTAATCTGTCATTCTCATTTTACCTCCACTCCCTTCTTCCATCTTTTCCTCCAATCTTTTCTTTCATCCCTCTCTCCTTCTGTCTCCTTCTATCTGTAATAGTTAGGTGAGTGTTGTGCAGAGCCAAGGTAGAGAACAGGCTAAATTGGACAGAGCATCGACCCCGCTATTACCATCCGGCTGGGATTTATTCAGCACCCCCTCGAGTCCTCGTGCTCTGTGTTCATTCCTCCCTCCATCCCGCCCCCTTGCTCTACCAAACCACCACTAAGCAAACTGGGGAATATCTGAGAAACACATCAAGGGCCAACAGAAACCCCAAAATGGAGAACACTCCCTCCTTATAACTTGAACATAGTAGAGTAACCAGCTCCCACGGGTGTCTGTCCCTGGTCCTCATTACAGCCCGGTGGTGTTTGATTTTGCAAACTTTTACCTATTTTCCCTTGGAGATATTTCAGCATTCAGTAGTGTATTTATGTTCCAAAATGAAAAGAAATGTTAACCACAGAAAGTGAAGAGTGCGGTAAATACGCCAAACCACTTAACACAAAACAAATCCATTAAAATGCAATTTATTTGCCAAGAGAGCTGAGCCAAGGTGTGGAAGACTGGAAACTTTTAGGCATTTTAACCAATGTAGAACATGTCAACTATCAAAAGAACAAACACAAAAAAAGATCTAGTGCTGAGTCTGACAGGAAGAGCAACAGGCCTGTGCCAAAGGAAAAAGATGCACAACATCCTGGTTTAATTGTTATCAGAGGTGGGTAGTACTCCAGTACATTTACTCCCTTTTTGAGTAGTTTTCCACCAAAAATGAAAAATAAAATCACTTCTGAGAGTAAAAAAACTGCTTCTGAGAGTAGCTGTTTTCAGAATACTTTTAAAATGTACTATTACCTCACTTTTACACTGACATTGTTTTTACACAGGCTATATTTGTCTCCGAATGATGAAAAGTAGGAGTTATATAACTCACTGCCTATGTCAACCCCCTATCGTGGAAATACAAGACAATGAGTAAAAATGAACAAATTAATAAAGTAAATAAGCAAATATGAACAATATAACCAATAAAAATGAACAAAATAAGTAAAACAATGTGCAACAAAGTCCAAAATAATCAAGTAAATGAACAAACATAAAAAATAAGCATAAAGTGAGCAAAATTGAGCAAAATAATCAAGCAAGTTAACAAAAATGGACCAAAAAACCAGAAATTCACTAAAATAAGCAGCAAAATGGGCGAAACTGAATAAAATATTCAAATAAATTTAAAAAATGTACTGAAAAAAAAAGAAAAATCACCAAAATAATAATAATAATTGATTTTATTTATGAGCTGCTTTAAAAATACTCAAGGACATCATTCAATAATAATGTAAAATACAAAGTAAAAAGATGAACATTTGCAGCTAAATCAGCAAAAATGAGAAGAATAAGCAACAAATTATCAAGTTGTTTTTCATGTGTTTAATGGCAGGCTGTATTGACATTTACCTGGTTCTGGATCTGACACTCTACTGCACTTTCTATCATTATTATAGTAGGATAAATCATTTGTTAAAATTCAATATATTAGACTATAATGAAGTCCATATTATGAAGTTACTCAGTACTTGACTAGTCTTTTACTTTTATACTATTATTTATTTCGATGAGTACTTCCACTTCTATGTGAGTCATTATATTTGAAGAATAACAATACTTTGACTGTGCCGTTTCTGTTTACTCTGGCCACCACTGATTGTCATCTTGCATCAATAAACTCGAGGAGAGGGGAAAAGCGATTTCAATTAGCCGCGCACACACACACACTCATAAGAGACATGCAATTACCAGAGATGCTGGCTCTTTCCCAGTCTGACCTTCAGCGAGGCAAACCGGGAAATGACTTTAAGAGGCTTTTTTTAATCTGCGCCGTTCGTGACTCTGAGTGGGTTTTCAGAGAGAAAGCGACCGACAACAAAAATGCATATGAGCAGCCCTGTGTGAGTGACAGCTGTAATTACAGAGCTTTAACATGTGGGTGAGAAGTAAAAAGGAAAAAAAAAAAGCATGAGGAAGCAAAACAGCAGACGACAGACAGGGTGAGGGTTCAGAGATCAAATGTTGACTGGCTGACGAGATGGGGTAAAGGTCGGTGAGAGAGTTTTTAGCGCTGAGTTCTTCACCCTGGAGTTGAGAATGTAGCGGAGATGGCATAACAGGATTCTATAAAATCAGCCCAGTAATGAGCTTTGACAGCTGTTGCTTGCAGCAGCCGTCGTCAAATGCTCGACTGATTAACAGGACAAAAGGGCTCATCTATTAAACCAGCGTAGTAACTTGATATATAAGGCATGTGAACCGTGCTATGGGGCTTGTTTTTTCATTTTTAATTTTTTCAATAAGCTTCGAAGTAGACATGAAGATTATCCTTAAGGAAAGATACTGAAAAAAATGTAAAAACATTTTGATGGAGCTATTTTTGCTTAAGGGGTCTTGAGTGTAATTATGGAAACTGTATTTTCTTTCTTGTACTTTGGTTTCTTTAATTAAGTAGTTTTTAATGTATACTGTGCTAAAAACATTCCTCTTCCAGCTGTAAATACAACTGATTTTGGATTCGTCTCAACAACAACACCTACAGCCATGTTTCACAATTATCCACATTTAGTCTCCTCTTTTTTAATATCAAACAATAGGGCATTGTTTATTATTTTTGAATAGATATTGCACAAAAGGGAACTTCTGCTGCCTGGTTAAGAAGTACACAGAGGGAGCTTCAGTTGCAAAGTGTGATACAATAAGCTGTTTTGGTGAGTGATGAATCCACAGGAACTTGACAGATCATTCAAGGCAAATAGCAAGCCAACCATGAGTTAAGCGACATAACAGATGTTTTGGCTGTTAAAATTGCTTTATGACACATGCTCAGTCACACACAAATATCTGTCATATGAGGGTTTGAACATTGTTATTTCTGGGGAAATGCGGCTGTAGCACTTTATTTGCTGTTCTCTGGGAACATTTCTACCAGCACCATGTCCATGACTCACAGAGGGAATTAGGTCTAAAAGAGACATAATCATTGGGGATGTTAGCAATATTAGTTATCACAGTCATGGTGACTCAAAAGCAAGTGTTGGAGGACTGAGAATCAGTTTGACTCAATCAGCCAGATGGAGGAAAGTAAAGAAACACTGAGACAAAATATCAGCTTCTTTCCACTTCATTTTTTCCCTTTTTATTCATGGTCTTAGTCACCTCACCTTCTGTTTTATCACAGCTTATTATTCTTCCACTGAAAAATCTCTGGCCTTCCATCTGAGCTTGTTTTTCTGCCTTTTCTTTAGTCTCCCAGCATATACTAACATTTCATCTCTATTTGTCTTTCTCCATCAGTCTTGCCCTCCTCTGCTGTTTTGCAGTCTATCTGTGGAAAACTGCATCTGGGATGCAGCAGTTTATACCCTCATTAGTTCTCTGTCACCATGACTGATCGCTAAGTACCACCTGGTATCAAAAGGCAACCATTAAACCTGCAGTTGTCTGCTTTATGTGTGTGGAGAAAGACTGGCTCTTTGTGTTACGAGGTAATTCAGGTTGGCATTGTGTGAGTCAGAGAGATACAATCTGAGTGTCTTAAGGAGAATTTAGACACTTTTTTATTACAGCAGGGTATTAGGACACCGAATGGTTGAATTTTCTTGCTGTTTTTACCTTTTCATAGATTACCCCAAGCCACACTTTCAATGTGAGTGTCTATAAATGTACTTACGGGTGCAGGGCATGGATGCTGGGTCTGTTTCAGAACGGAAGTATCCCTTGTCACAGGCGCAAGAAGTGGAGCCTTCTCGGACGGAGTAGCTATGGAGGGGACACTTGGAACAGGAGCCATCTGATGCTAAAGCACGGTAGTAACCAATCTTACAGGCTAAAAGAGAAAAGCACAAAGGGTGTCTCGGTTAGCTATGACATCACACTAAGAGCACACAACATCAGTCAGGATTAGGTGACAGAAAAAGACAGGACATGCCAAAACTCCGTCAAACATATCCCAAGTGGATCTGATGTGAAGTGGTTTAAGGTTTAAATGATAAGGGGATTTTGGCAGTGGTCTTGGAATGGGTGTTTATAATGGATGACAACCAATTTCAACACAGTTAGCAGCAAGAAAACAATGCACTGCTTCAAGGCCTCCACTTCTTTCCTTAATCCTCCCTCCCTTTGTCTTTTTCAGTCTTCAGTTCTTCCCTGTACCCTTCCTCGTGAACTTGCATGCTATCAAAAAGACAAAGAAAAGGGTAATGCTTCCTCTTAAAAAATGAAATAAGTAGCTCTTGGCTTTCTCACAAATTTAAGTCAAAATCTATACACAAGATCATTTAACCAACAAATGTCACTACAGTTGGCCCACAAAAAGCACTGTTGCCCTGCTACAGTTTTCCTAGTCTTTTCAAAGCACAACTCGCACACATACACTGACACACCTCAGTCTGAAATGGTAACTCAAGTGACACTTTTCCTACTTTTGGCGACACTGTTGCCTTTCTTTTGAGTGACAGCTTGATTGGAGAGCTCGTCTTTCAAGGAGTTTCTCCCTCATCTGTCCATTGCTGTAATGGATGGGAAGCTTGTAGGGGTTATATTTCACCCCCTGAGCGCTAAACCAGAAGAGAAGGACAATAGAACAATTCTCTGAGAGGTGCAGTGCAGACAGTCGCAACACTGATTGGACCAGACTGGTCAGTCAATATGGCTGCTCTGTGCTTGGCAGTATATAGCCAATGGTATTGAGGCTGGAGGGTCAGTGGTTTTGGGTTTTGCTAGAGTGGGTGGTATGTGTCTGTGCATAGGGGTATGTCTGTCTTGGTATGATGTAAAAAGACCCGCTGGAGACAGATGGGTAAATTCATACCCAATATAAGTCAGATAATTACACTCCTATAGTCTTCAGGGGTAAAGAGATCTGTGAGCACATAAACAAACGCGTTTGCCTCTTCAAAAGCATATACACAACCCAGATCTAAAAGTGCATTTGAAAGGTTTCTCTGCCACAGTCATAAATACATCACGAAATCTGCCGTACAAAAGAACAGTCACATAAACAAACTTCCACATGTGTTCACCACACTAGAAATCAAATCAATGCCTTTCCACATACACCGCAGCAAGGAGGAAGTCTGTCCTCCAACAAAAACACACATTCTACCACTATCCAACATGCTCGTATGTACAAACAGCGTACGAAATCCACAAACCCTGTAGAATACTGGGAAATCCCTCTCTTGGAGATGTTATGAAGTCAGGCTCTTTGCCTTGCAGCATTGCCTCTCTGGTAGCTGGATTAACGTAGCGTCCCGTTAACCGCGCTGGGCTAGCAGCTACCTGCTGAGCCATTCTTTACCCATTCCCACTCCATCAATCAGGACTAAATCCCTGCCGCTTCACTCGCTAACGCTAAGCTAAGGGCCTCTTTGATTGTAGACTGCAGGGGTGCGTGAAGCCTCCATTGCTTGTCTCCACAGTTGCAAAGGAGAGGCGAGATTAGTCGGGAGGTGCTTTGTATTATCTCTCAATCCTTAAGGCAATCAACACCCAGTCTCATCAGTAGAGACAGAAGGACACTAGGATTTCTAAGCATTGTTTAAGAGGTTGTGACCGCTTCAGGGAACAAAACACATAGTTGCCGTTAGGGTTTGTACATGTGCAGTGACCAGGAAAGTGTCCAGAGTTGAAAGTGGGGTCAACCAGCTGTTTGAGATGATGGCCTCCTGGTTAAAGCTGGAGGGAGAGTTAATTGAGTCCCATGTTTCACAGACTTCAGGCCTGAACCTCTTTAAAACGGCACCGGCTAAGGACAGGCTACCCCAAATTGTGCACAGATGATGAGTTTTTCACTTGTCAGTTATTAAGCTGTCCCAAACTGACCTTAAAGTCTCCTCAAGCTAGCCCAGAATTCATTGCACAACTCCAGATCCCTGTTTGCCACAGACACACTCTGGCATCTTCATCTGTGGTTGCAAACTCTGCATTTTTTGAGAAATTGAGTTTGAAAATGTGATGTCAACATACGCGGGGTTGTTTATAGTAACAACTGCCCTGAAGAAAGAACAGTCAAGGGAACAGAGAGGTCCATATCCAAGGAAATCTGAGGAATTTGCTTCCTATTAGGAGTGTGTGTGTCAGTAAGAGAAGAGACCGCAGTAGTGGGTGGTCCAAGAGGCCGTGGCTTCAGAGAGGAATCTCCCTTAAGACTCGTTGGATTTATCACTGCCCGGGCCAGCCATGGCAAACCCACACACTTAATGCAAATACAGACACACATGAACACACGTGTATTTAGTTTTTATGGGATCTGGGCTGAGAAGCCTTCATTATATCCTCTCATACAGCTCTCAAAAGTCTAACCCAATTTTTCCGCACCATCTTTTTTATACTGTCTCTGTTTTCACCCTGCTGCTCTCTCATTCTCCCATATTATTTTTTTGTCCTTCTCATTCTCAAACTATCTCTCTCTTTCACTCTCCTAGGCTTTTTCTCTGCAGGCCTCTTTTCAGACAGAGAGGGGTTTGTCAGGTGCCAAATCCCTGAGCTGAGAGATCAAAGGCAGACAAAGAGACTGGTGACTTACTGTTCTATTCTGGAAAGGCAAAAAATGGAATCCCTCATAGACCAGGACATCACATTCTTCCCCCTTTTCTCCCTTAGCAGCTCTTTCACTCATTCAATCCTGGCTTTAGTCTTTTTTTTCCCTTTTGTCAGTATTTCCCCCGCCCCATCCCTGTTGTCTCTTAGCTAAAGCACATTTGGAGGAATGGGGGCAATGTGGGCGGAGGGAGAGGGTTGAGAGAGTTAATGAGTAGTTTTGTCAGTGTGGTGGCGATTCTGCTGGCTGAATTGGTAGTGCTGCGTGAGGGGAGGGGAAATTGGGAAGTTCTGTTCAAGACAAAACTGTCAGTGCAGCCATCTGCAAAAAAATAAGAGAGCACAAAAGCTAATGATACAATGATGGCTACCCACACATGAGCCAACTAAAACCCTGCTAAGTTTTCCTCTGAGTGGCAACAACCTACACAACTGCCTTTGAACAGGCAAGGATGCTCCCACAAAATAAAACCTCATCTACCCACACATCCACCCACTGAAGCCCACCTTCACTGACCTGCATGCAAAGCCAGATAGGCAAGCTATGCTGCAGCCTACACAACAAAGTATCCAATACACTGGGGACTGAAAGCATGAGAGCAAACTTGCACTACAATAGCAATCCAAAAATCCCAGGAATATAACACCCAGCACACTGCACACAATAACTAAGCCTGCCCTGGCAGAACAATTGCCTCTTCTATCATAAAAAAAGGAATTAAGTTCAGACAACAGCATTTTCCCTGCTTTCAAGACTGTGCTTTATCATCGTTAGGTGATGAAAACTTGGTCACTCTTTTTCAGTCATAACAGACAGTGAGCACTCTTCAGAAGAGCATCCTCACAATGCTGCTCTTTCAAAAGACCAAGCGATCAGCTTTCACGTCCTGAGGGCAAGGAGAGTCTCTCCTTCTCCTGCACCTTGAGGAGCCATTGGCTTCTATTCAGTCTGCCTTTCTGTTATATCCCACTACCTTTGTGTCTCTTCTATCTTACCTTTTCTTTTTGTACTCAGGGAAGCAATTCATTGCTCAGGTGAGACTCATGCTAGACAGGATTACTATTCCAACAGTGCTTTGTTTATTCCCTAAAACCAGTCCCCTTCTTCCTTAGGAACCATTAAAGTCATGGATGCATCTATCTCCACACAGATACATGTAATATTAATAAAAGACCATCTACATGTGTACACCTGAGCCATGGGCATATTAGTAGGGATAACTAGCTGCTGACCGTTAGCATCTGTCAGTGGAACAGCAGGAGAGTGGAGCAGGTTAACTCATTAATTCCGTCACTGGGATTATTAATTACCTCCGGTCCTGACGGCGACATGCGGCCACACGGATAGCGAAACCCATCAGTGTGATGGATGAGGGACACACGGCCACCGAAAACTGATCACCATGATTGATGACATATACTCGACACACATCTTGACCTTGACCTGGCAGGGGAAAAGGTGTCAAACTAGCGGTACCACCTTTTTACAATTCAAACCAAACAAGTCGGGTAGTGACATCGCGGTTGACATCCTTTCTAGTGTTAATGAAGGCTAAGAACAAAAGCCAGTGAGCTTGATGATGTTAATAACACACAGGCCAACCTTGCTGACAATCACTGCAGCTCTCCTAATGGTGGACAGTGCCAGGAGTGCAGAAGTTGCCAGCAGTTTGTCTGTCAAATGCTGAATGATTTATAACTGTATTTTAAGCAGCACTAATCCATCACATAAGAGCCACCCAAGACAGCACCCTAATTAAAATGTCTGTACCTGATACTTAGGACCAAAAGCCAAAGAGCCATATGAGCATAAGTATAAAAATTAAAATTGCACAAAAGTAAATCTTGAAGGAGAAAAAGGCTTCATGTTCATTAATGCTTTAAAACTATGAAAATATTTATGTTGACTTCACAACATTTTCATCTGAATTAAACATCAAAATATTATCTATTGTAAAAATACAACTCTTGCTTAGTATAAAGGTGAAGATTCTCTTAATGCACCTGTGGAATGAGACTGCTAGAGGTGCAGTTTACCAGCTTTGCTGGTATAGCCTGGATTGCATAAATGGCAAAAAAAAATTGAAATATTGTTCTCAATACTTCCTGCAAAGCAAAGCTTCCACGTTCTTAGCAACACGTAGACCCCAGCTTCCTCCCTAATTCCTTCAGCCTAGAATTATGAGAGAAGATCAACACAATGGTTATATCTCAAACATTTTAAGTATTCCACCCACCACTTCAAAATGAAGACCACTCCTTAAAATGACAATGTTTGAAAAGAAAGTTCATATTGAGTACCAGTACAAAGACAGAGGAAGGAAATGAAACCACATCTATCTTTGCTTGGCAATCTTTGACTTGGCCACTGTCGGGGCCATTCAGATTCCACTTTTTTGAACAAATGCCAGTTCCACAAAGGTGGCACCACCCTAAGCCAGGCACAGCGCCAACCCAGTAACAACCTTTCTTGACCTAAGAGTCACACAGCAGGTGGGTAATGGATGATAATTCAAGGGAAACAAGACAGGGATATAAACGCAAACAGTGACTTACAAACCTCTGCACACCTGCACACTCTCAGGTAGGCACACAAAGCCCTTCAAAGGCCTTTGGAATACACAGATGCACTTTGTAAAATGATGCATGCATGCATACACACAAATGCACACATGTCAACCAAACAGGCTTTGTATAAGCAAAGTATGCATAAGGACAGGAGAACAGCAAGGTCAACGTGAGATAAACAAACTGAGTCAAGGTATTGTCTTTGTCCCTTTGCTCCAAGGTCTCCTGGGACTCAAGTCTCATGTCACACATGGGTGTGTGTACCTGCATGTGTATGTGTTTAGCCAGCAGTGCATCTAGCATACTTTCCTGATTTGTTCACAAAAAAGACATGCATTTCAATTCAATTATAAGAAAGAAGTAGAGAAACAGGAGATGCAGGGAACATGGGGAGGGTGTGTTAATGTTTTACAAACAGGGCACACATCACTAAACAATTGGGAGCAGTAAACCCCTTTGCTCAAAGGAGAATGGGTCAGGAAAAAGGGGGGATATGTGAGAAGAACACACACTAATTATAGGTGAAGAGGAAGAGGAAGCCACAGGGAAGTGGTCTCAATGGGATTTCATATCCAATTCTGTAAACAAGTGTAAACTATGTGTTGTTGTGTTGCACAAATGCATAACACAATGACGCACTTGCAGTGCACAGTTTTGTCAAGTTATTATGTGTAGATAGCACTTCCGTTCGTTCTTTGTCTTACCATAGCCATATACTGTATATTGAGCAATATATCAATTTACTATAATGTGGGGGCGGGCCAAAATGTCAATACAGGAATATAATATTGCTTCCTCTTGTGATACCTTATCAATTAACTGGCACCAAATGTCAATATTTTATTAAATCCCATGGCATATGTGGACATGGATGTTGCTGGAAGTATAAGGGCCATGGCTGTTATTATTATATAAGTGAGTAAGATTAAAATACATAATGTTGGTAATTAAATGAATGCAGTTTATTATCAGCCCTGTTTCCACCCTCTGTGACCTGATTTCCACAGGCGTGTAACCTCAGGTGGATGTGATGGAACTACACAATGATTAGAGTGTGACATCATTACCACACAGAGCTATCACATTATATATATCATAAAGTAACAGTGAACCTTGGTTTCCTGATCATGTGTCCCTGTATTCAAAATGGGTAAACAATCACCTGCTGCTGGGAATTTAAGGAGTAAACAAGCCAAAAAGAATATCAGTCTCAGGAAAAAAGTGTTCTATTTATTCTTTAGCTATTGCAGAAAAAAGGGAGGTCTAGCCTACGGTCTAGACACACAGTTGGAAGAGTCTATTGTCTTACAACATATGATACCATATTGATCATATGAGATGTATTAAATGTAGACTGTATGAAAAGATCTGTTTTGCATAGACACGCATACCATGTATAGTACATGGATGTGGTTGGCACACGTCATTTATATGTGAGTGAGTGCACAACATCTGTAGACATTTAAGTTTGCAGGAATACAAACAAAATTACCTAGTTGTTTGCGGTCCCAGGGCAGAATTTAACATCAAGCTTGTCAATTCCATAGAAACAGCTTGGTGACTAGGAGGGGTCGACATACGGGTGAAAATGAAGGTATTTTTAGGTTGTTTGTTTAGGTAGCTCCCAGACGACAGCCTGTCTGGGGCCTCAAAACACCTTCTATTGTGCATATGTGTGCATGGGTGTCCCTGAGAACACCCTGTACACCATTGTGTGTGTATTGTGTACATGCAGGCTACAGCACTGTGTCAATATGTGTGTGTGTGCGTGTGTGTAGTGGGCGGACATTTAAACTTTCCTGGGTCACTAGCTCCTCAACAGCTCATGTCAGCTCAATGATGCTCTGCTGGTCTCCACTGTGGCTGTCACTGCCTTGACCTTTAACCTCTGGTGTCACCGAAGCCTCACTCACTTTAGACCACATTTCTTTCTCTTGGTTTTGGCATTCTCAAAGCAGGATGGAGGTCATTGCTGTTGTGGAAGTGATATACCCACCAACTTGAAATGGTGTCAGCTTCATAGTATGGCTTTGCATGATGTGTGCACATTCCTAGCTAGTAAGTCTGTCCTCAGATTTTGCCTTTGGGTTGCATGTGTTGCCCTGTCCTACCCCCAGCTAGGTGAACGTGGCATTACAGGGGACTGCATGGTGCGTAACAGGAGCCCTGGGTTAATGGCTGCTGCTTAGGCAGGGTTACTCTGCTAATGTGTAACGTTTAAGCCTTTAGCTTTGATGTGAGGACAGACACACAGGCACTGTGATGACAGGAAGAGGCAAACAAAAGACTGTGAGATTCAAATGCATGGTGAGCTTTGAAGTAAGCGTGTGGGCACCACTGGAATAAGACCAGAGAGTAAAGTTCTTGGGTTATGTTTTGTATTTCTTGGACCCTGCTCCTTGTTTCACTCAAGTTTGCTCATTTTCCTGTGTTCCTTATCTCTCCATATCTTTACGGTTTATTTCACCACTTGAGGTGATGCCCCATACTTGGCAGCTCTGTCTGTGACTCACAGTACTGATGGCCCACAGGGCTGCCAAAAATGTGTTCTTCCTTTGCTGTCTTTCTTAACACTGCCAGCATTTCTACACAGTTGACAAAAGAGTTGTATTAGCACAAAACTGGGGTGTTGTGCTACACAGCAAGATCATTTTTGTCTCTTTTGCTACGACTAGCTAATTTTAATATTAATTGCCAAATGTTAAATTCCTCTAAATGACAAAAAGTATTTTTAAACACTGCTGTTGCATCAGCAGCCTCATATTATTTTTTAATTAGCTCAGATGAGAACAATTCTTCCACCCCACTGAGATGAATAGCAATTATTTTGTGCTGCATAGATCATTGCAATATTTGTATAATCTCCAGAATGTAAAATACAAAGGAATATTTGTGGGGATGGATCAAAAGGTGGTTCACAGTGAGGGGAACTAGCCCTATGAAACATACAGGTAGTTTTATTTATGGTAACATCAACTGCAACTGTCAGAGGTTGTGACACGACCACACTAGGCTTGTTCAAAAAACGATCACCGGCTGTACCCATAACCCCCCACGCCCCCTTTCACATCTCCAGCCGTTTATCAGGGCCACTAGACAGGAGTCAATTCATCTTTCGCTCGCTTTTGCCACACATCCCTCTGTCACAAATGCACGTATCACTGTCCTACTTGGAATCTGTTTGAATTTAGTTGCTTCCTTTTCTCTGCATCTCTATCCTGTCCATCACTTTCTCTTTCTGTCTGCTATTCTTTCTTCTTCCTCTTTGCATTGTTAGCCTTCAAGATATTGCCTTGTTTCCCTCTTCCTCGTCCAGCAGTATTTGATAGCTCACTGCGGATCAGGAGGGATCAAGGTTCCTAATCCGAGAGACGTGCCATAGCGCAATCACACCTCTGCCATTGGCTGGTGATCTGTAGCTTCAGATCCCCAAATTACATTTCACTTCTCCTGCAGAGAGGGTTCACCTCACAGGCTACCCCATGGTGTGTTTGTACACATGTGCTGCAAATGTTTGTGTGCTTACACATGTATTCACAGCAAGACGCAGCCCACCAAGGATAGTTGATCTTGTGGGGAAAAATGTTTAGAAAGTCTCTTAGAAGTGACCCAGACTGTGAAAATGATAAGATGATGATAAGAACAAAATGAGTTAGTTTCAGAAGTGGGTGGTATTCGAGTACATTTACTCTTTCGCATGTACTCAAATAGTTCTTTCCAAAAATTGCACTTCTAAGAGTAGTTGTTTTGCAGAATATGTTTTACTCTTACTCCGTTACATTTGTGAGGTAAAAATGTACTCGTACTCAGTTGCATTTTGATCCACGTCAGTAAGTAGAAGTAAAAAAGGTTGAAATTTTTAAAAATGCAAAACAGTGGCACAGTGGTGCGGTGGGTAGTACTCGTGCCTCACAACAACGCCGGTGGGGGCTTACAAGGATAAAGGGGTAGAAAAGGATGGATGGATGGACAAAACAATGATTAAAATGAAAAAAAATGAACAAAGCAACAAAATGAAAGCATTATCAAGAAAAACGAACAAAATCGTCAAGCAAATGATGAAATGCACATAAATCATTATGTGAGTTAACATAAATGAGAAATATAACTCAGAAATCAAACAAAAAATAAAATGAGCAAAAATAAGCCACAAAAATGAACAAAATAAGAAACAAAAGGAGCAAAATGATCAAGAATAACCAAGAAAACTGAACTAAATTATCAAGTAAATTATAAAAGTAATATATGCAATAGGGCCAATAGGTACTTGAGCCAGTACCTGTACTTGAGTACTGTTTCCATTTGCTTTACACAAGCCCGGTTGTTTGGTCTCCACAAAAAGATTCAAAGCTTTAATATTAAATGTATCTGACCACTCGTTTTAATCAAAGAGTCCATTTTTTGAAGCCACTCCAAACTTAAGCCGTGTTCCACTTGGGTATCCAGTGCAGTGTGACTATATCTGTATGCACACCATAAAGCCTGACTCATTGTGCTGATCACAAACAGCTCATTTACAGAACCAGTATGAACACTTTTCTCTCTCATCTCTATTTTAATGCTACATGTTCCTCTAACTCATACCGTGCATGTATTCTTCTTTATTAAAATATTGAAATTGGAAGAAAAAACACATTATTAAGTTGGGTGTGTGTTTTTGCAGGGAGAATGAGCCAGTGTGCCATTTCCTCCACCACTATGATTAGAAAAGGGGGGTCTCAGCTAATTAAAATGGCCACTGTATCCAGTCTCAGAGCCCATCAGATTACAGCGGTCTTCATTGTGAGGCTTTTTGTCATAACCTCTAACTGATTACTACAGAGCAGCCTTTGATTTGCCCACTGAACTCTGCACCCCGGAGTAAAAGGATGATGGCAAGAAAGAAGACACGGCCACCTAGGATGGAGTTAGCGTCAGATAGAAATCAGCAGGAGAAATAGAGGGGGATAGATAAAGCATATTCAAGGTGTTTGCAATCAGCTTTCCATTGTCAGATGGAGAAGGAGAACTGGCTGTCCACCGGAGGAGCTGCTGTGTTGCAGTGTCTACCAGCTCAGATCGCACAACAAGATTGGAACATTAATAGAAGTTTATGATACAGCATGTGATATGCCTGCCGCAACAGATGCACAGAATAAATATAAGACAGATAATGGTCCAGACACACACGTAGCCTGTCTGTCCACACACATACACGATCAGTAACACATTGCCCCGGATCAAAGGGATTTCCGTGCAATTGTGAACCGACGGATGAAGTGTAGAAAAAGAATAGTTGCCAGACTGGAACTAAATCTCTTTCCACTTCACTTCCCCCCATGTTTTTTTGTCTATTTTTCACTCTACCTCCCTCCCTACCTCCCTGTCTCCATCACCTCCTCTGTTCTTGGCGCGAGAGGTCTCCTCTTCTGCCTCTTTTACAGCACAAAGGAAGTGGCTGAGGCCCTTTTTCTCTCCCTCTTAAAAAAACACCCATGCCCACTTGATAGCTGTCTTCTCTCTCTCTCTCTCTATCCGACTTTCTCTGCCTATACATCCTTCCATCTCTCTTTAGTTTACTCTTCAACTGTCAGCTGAGGGAGAAAGTGGGCACTGGAGGAAGGGGGGAAGAAATATCTAAAGTGAGTGAAAAAGAAAGAGAAGGGTGAAGGAGCAAGAGGGAGAGTGTGCAGGAGAAAATGGAGGGAGAAGAAGGGAAACAGCCGGCGGAATGGGGGAACGGCAGGGACGGATAAAGGGGGTGTGGGGGGATGAGAGGACTGCGGGGTTGTGTTGGTGGAGAGCTGGGGTATTGATTCAGGGCCTTTTGACATGCTAATTTGCTTGCTGACTGCTTTAATCACTCTCTCTTCCCATCCCAGTCTTCAAAGAGAGGATGCTTTTCAAAAAGATGAGGGAGAGGAGAGGAAAGGAGTGGAGAGGAGAAGAGAGGAGAGGAGAGGAGATCCTCTATATGGCATGTATGTTTTCTGATAACAGCTGGCACTCATTTCAGCTGCAGTGTAAAAACATTTGTCTATGCAGATTATGAAAGTGTAGTTTCTAGCAAGGTCAATCATTTTAACCAAAAATCACCAATAGGCAATCTGCTGTGGATCAATAGGTGAAACAGCCAGGTTACACAATTCACTGACACCTGTCGCACTGTACCTCCACTGGAAACAAAGTGAACTGATTGCATTCTGCTTTTCTTTAAAGGTGATGCATTACTTCCAGAAGAAAGTCTATAATACAATACTCTGTGTTAAACCCACTGATGCCTTTATTACCAGGCAGCACATAAATCTCCTATTTTGTATCCTGGTTTGTATTTTGATAATTGACACTAAAATACAAATACTTGTTAAATTCGGTTAATATGTTGCAGGCACTTTTGAAGCCACTGTCAGTATTGTAACACAGGCAGAATAGCTGGAAAATTTTTAAAAGGACTGATGTAAATATGAAAAAAAAATCCTTTTAAACTCAAAAGGAGATGAATTACTTAATACTGGATATGTCTGGCCATGTATCCACACAGTGTGGTGTAGCTGGCAGGACTGGGGAAACACTGCGACAAGTCTGGATTGTGCTTGATCAGTGGTGGCTTCCTGCCCTAAATAGGGCACCACATGGAGCAAAAACAAAGAGGCGATGAGTGTCAAGAACTGCAAAGGGAACAAACACTGTGGCAGGACGGCAGCTCGAGCAGGAAAAACATTTCAGCACCTCTGCTAATGACAGCTGAATTACCACCGCCTCTCTCTGCTCCCTCCCTAACAAACTAGGGAGAATTTCTCTGCTTTTTCACCACTGAAGGAGCTAAACAAGAACTGCATATAAAAAGTGATTTAAGCAATTAATTTATCAGGGAAATGAGGGTAGCACCATTGCTCATGAGACATTTTGTTCTCTCTTTCGCCTTCTGTTGTTCTTTCCTGCTCTCTGTGGGTAATAGTTTCCTTGTCTCTATTCGGCAGCACAAAATGAGCCTCTCTGGTGGCAGGCAGAGTGATGAGTACATTCACCTCCATGCTGCTGCGCTGTGCTCTGCTCTGAGTGTGCGTCTGTGTGAGCTAATGCATACTAAAACGTGTGTGTGTGTGTGTGTGTGTGTGTGTGTGGGGGTGTGTGGGTGTGTGTGTGTTTGCTGTACATGCGTTTCTGTACTCAATTTTAATCCATAACATGTCCTTTGCTGTGTGTGCGGCTAGTTTCTTGTCGTGAATGCACATATTGGTTCTTGTCAGTGTCTGTCATTCTCCCCTGCATGTGTTGAAATTTTTATTATTCGGATTTGTGTCCTGACTCGCATTTTTACACACATGCACGCGCCGGCTCGTGCATTTGTGCGCACACTAACGGGTAATGTTGTGCGTGCCCCTGCACAACCCCCCCCCCCACACACACACACACACACACACACACACACGCTCCATCCCCCCAGCAGTGAAGGTAATCTCATTATTCAGCCCACTTCCTGCTGCTGCCACCAGAGACAGGCTGAGGAACACTAACCACATCGATGGCCAGAGTAAAAAAAACACAGGGACAGGGAATAAAAAGAAGGGTGAAAAAGAGTGTGAACTGGTGAAAGCAGCAAAAAGAAATATGGGGATAAAAACGCACGGGGATTAGAAGAGAAAACAAAATCCAAACTAACAAAAGCTTACAATGATCCACTAAGGCAACAGGAGATTTGAAGAGACAAAGCATACAAAGAGGCCACCAACTGAAAAAGAAGAAGATGCAAATACTTAATGGTGCATATGCAGCAAATGGGAGAAAATCAGGTGAGAGGGGAAGAGCAGGGGGTTGAGTCTGTTTATTTAAAGCCATCAGGGAGTGGCGGGCTAAATAGAATTACGTGGTGAATTTAGAATGATGCTCCCAAGTGCATATTTAACACTGTCAACAGAGGAAGAGAGAAGATGGGAGACAGACCTACACATACACAATGAATGAAACACAGGAGGAAAAACTTTATCCTCAAAACCTCTTAATCCAGTATGAATGAGAGGTTTCAGCTCACCAAAGACGACTGGGAATAAGGAGCGATTGGGG
>JAQQAE010004405.1:0-18817 GCA_029823295.1 Pseudamia nigra | reverse complement strand
AAATGATTTAGAATGTATTCTTACCTTGGCTTATGACTTGGTAGTGTGTCCGTGGACACTGCACATGTCCATAACTGAAACACAGGTCCAGAAACTGGAGCTGCCAGGTCGAAGGGGGTCCGTGTTAACTCAGTGCTAGCACTGTGCTAGTCGTGTCAACACAGCCTGGGGCTCCGGGCCATGGCAACATGGGCAATAGCTACTTAACACAGAGCCAACACACAGCCAACACGGAGCACTGGGCCGTGCTAGCTCCATGCCAGCTCTGTGCCTGATCTGTGCTAGCCATGTCAACACAGCCCAGGCCTCTGGAGTACGAGGCCGTGGCAACACGGGCAATAGCCAGTTAACACAGAGCCAACATGCAGCCAACATGAAGTGCCGGGCCATGATAGCTCCGTGCCAGCTCTGCGCTATTCACATCAACACAGCATGGGGCTCCGGAGCACGGGGCCATGGCAACACAGGCAATAGCCACCTAACACGGAGCCAACATGCAACCAACATGGAGCGCTGGGCTGTGAGCTGTGGGCTCAGTTTACGCATGATCAGAAGGCGCAGGATGTTTACATTCCGCTGAGAATGTCACTTCCGGGTCCTTCATGGAAGTGACGCAGATATGACCTGGGCGTAGACATGTCTCTCTTCTATTGTTGTCCGATTTATTTTTGGTTATGCGGCTCATATTTTTTGCCTATTTTTTCTTCGGTGTTCGATTTTTTTGTTATCAGAAGCATTTTTTTGTCTGGGGTACCACTGTATTGCTAAGTATCCATGAATAAATATGATGACTTGAAATAGCAATAAAAGTCACAAGAGTACAGTACAGCGGTCCTTCGTTTATCACGGGGGTTACTTTCTAAAAATCCATGAAGTAGATTCCTATGGAAAAACTGTTTTCAGGCCCAAACATCTGTTTGAGAAACAAAAAAAAAAAACACACACTTTCCTACAATAAAACACAATGGCCTCCAGAAACAACAAATTTAATTTCAACGATCAACCTACGAAGCTGGACACACAAGAAACCACCAATATTGACCCACGCATCGCGTGCTGTGTTGTGCTTCATATTTGTGTCTTTTTTCACCTAGAATACTGCTTTGTTTTGTGTTTTTTCGTCATGGGACCTAAGAATGATACTAGTGGTGAGTGTCATATACGCCTTTAAGAGAGTAAGCTACTGTGTGTTGCAGCTTTACGTCACTGAGACACCTTAAGGCAGCAGGCTACTTTACGGCTGAGAGAGTTAGAAGCTGCATCTTGTCATATTATTCCCTGCCTGTTCAGGCCCAGAGTTTGTGCGTTTAAAGCAGTGTTATAAAAGTAAACCACCGCTCGATCATTATACCACGAGAAGAAAACCCGGAATAGGTAACGTGTTATTATAAATAATTTTTAGAACTCATTTCATGATTTTCTTTTCAGATAATAAACATTATTTTCTTTTCAAATAATAATAAATAAACATTCTTTTTCAGATACCTTAAATGCATGTACAAATGTACTGTATATATGGCAGTTTTCTTGGGTCTTGGAACGGATTCATTGGTTTTACATGTATTCTTATGGGAAAACCAGGCCTGTCTCATGAGTTTTGTGTTTCACGAGCTTGATCCTGGAACAGATTAATCTAGCAACCCAGGGTTCCGCTGTACTTTATTATCAACAATCACAGTGAAATGTATCAAGGTAGCAGCTGTTTTTCTCCACATACGTACTATCACTTCAGAGGGACATGCAGCGCACCGAGCCATTTCACACCAAACAAACTAAAAAAAAAACATTTTAAGCAGTTTACATAATTCAAATAGGATCAGAAGTTCCCCACCATAGACTGCCATCATTTTTTTTCTGAAATAAGGGGTGGGACTCTATAGAGGATATTTGGCAATTTTAAAGGCAACTTTATGGGTGACAGTGGTGCAGTGGGTAGCACTCGTCCCTCACAGCCAGAAGGTCCTGGGTTCAATTCCAACACTGGGTGGTGGTTCTGTTCTCCCCATGTCTGCGTGGTTTCTCTCTGGGTCCAGCTTCCTCCCACAATTGGTCACTCACATGAATGTGAGCGTGAATGGTTGTCTGTCTCTATGTGTCGGCCCTGCGATGAACAGGCGACTCATCCAGGGTGTACCCTGCTTTCGCTCAAGTCAGCTGGGATAGGCTCCAGCACCCCCCTGACCCTTGCAAGGACTGGAAAGGTAGGAAATGGATGTAGGTAGGATGAAAGGAAACTTTACAACTCAAGAAGTCAGAATTTGTTGATATACATTAAGACTCTATAAAGACTACAAACTTGTGTATGTGATGTCATTACAGATTCATCTGTCCACAGTCTTTTCAGAGCTACTGATGGGTCTCTGCAGCTCAGCATGGGAAGTCTTGAAATGATTTTCACCTCCTTGATTAAATTATTCATAAAGAACGAGGTGAAATTGGCTGAGGTGGCAGACATTTTGGTGGTGGAGACATGTGGTGCAGCACATGAGACAGAAGAAGTCCACTGAGACTAGTCACACAAGACTAAGTGATATTTTACCATTTTTGCAACAAACTCCAGCTTTCTTCACTCTAAAATGGTATTTTAAATGTATCTACATCTGGATCTACATGTAAATGATGGCAAATTTCAAACGGCTTCTTTCCATTGTGTGTGATGCATTTTTTTTCCAAAGTTTGAGCCCTTAACCTGGAAGAGAGGGGGAAAGAAGTAGGTGGGGCTTAAGTGGCTGGGTGGGGCTTAAGCTTCCTATTAATGTTGGAAGGAAGCAATTTGGAAGCGATTACTTCTGTATCTACAGGTAATGCATCATACTCTGTACACAGAATATGTGAATAATCCAACAACATTCTGTATCGGCAGCAGTGGTAGAGCCGGTCGTCCAATATCCAGAGGCTGGCAGTTCGAGTCTGTCCTAGTCTGTCATTGTGTCCCTGGGCAGGACACTTCATCTACCTTGCCTCGTATGAATGTAGTGAATGAATGTTTGGTGGTGGTCTTAGAGGCTATTGGCACAGACTGGCAGCTGCATTTCCATCAGTCTGCCCAAGGGCAGCTGTGGCTACAGATGGAGTTTACCACCACCAGGGTGTGACCGTGGAGTGAATGAATGATGGAATCAACGGAAAGTGTCTTTGAGTGTCCAGAAAAGTGCTAAACAAATCCAATCCATTATTATTATCATTGATAGCACTTCTCTCAGATTTCTATTTCTAGTAACTTTAATGGCAGTTATTCAGTTAGTTAGTTTAGTTGTACCAGACTAAGACCCCTCTGATTCAGGTTTCCAGCACAGTGTTATAGAATGTGCTCATGACCTTGGTACTCTTTCAAAACAATCAGAGTCTAATTTGCACTGCTGTGGCGAATTTTGTACGTATATTGCCTTAGAAACAAATTTACCTTATGTTGTCTTTCTCTCTCCAGAAAAGCACCCAACACCAGCACCCCCCAGCACTTTTCTACCAGAAAAAAAACACTATACAGACCAGATCTGCACCATTTACCATTTCCTTTCCCCAGTTTTTGCGATTGAAGTCAGTGACCTTTCTACCCTCAGCCGTGCAGCTTTGACTTTCATTCTCCTGCTGCACTGTTTTTATCTTCACACGGCCTGGCACATCATCCCACTCACAGAGCGAAACATCAGGTGTTTGACAATGAAAAAACAATAATAATTCTCCACGTTGGTTTGTTTGTGCTTCCTGGTGTGACAGTGAAAAACTTCCTTCCCTTCTAGCTGTCAGTAATTGGTTCCTCCTGTCAATAAAAGGTTTACATGTGTTTCATAGCTGACAGCAGCACCTGTCCTCACATCTGACGCTTCCTATTTACTTTCTCGCCTCATCTCTTCCATCTCTCTCTGTCTTCCCCTCCCTCGTGCACTTGTCTCTTTTTTCAGGGTTGATTCTTTTTTTAGTCTTTTTAAAAAATTTATTTCCCTGTGTTTATATGTAGCTCATTCTACCTCTTCTCTCTCATTATCTATTTCTATCTCTGCTTCAGTTTCTTAACAAGCTGCTTCCTGTCTGTCTGGCACAGCTGTTGATTACCTAATTACCTTGGCTTTTCACACACATACACACAGCAACACAGGCACATTCTATTTTTCTCTTATGCACACAAAGAAGAAGATTGCCTGAGCTAAAGCTATTGTTTGCACACAGTTGGAAGGAACTCTGTGCCTGACACAAAGTTTTTATTATTTGAAAAGGATGCTTGATTTGTCTACGTGTGTTTGTATGCAACCATTACCCACTGTCTTGAGCTCATTCAACCTAGTAAGGCCTCATGTATCAATACAAAATCAAGCTGTTCAGTATTGACTGTACAAGCTACCCTCTGAAATAGGCTAACAAAGTAAACAGTGGCTGCCAGCCTGTCATGAATTTATAGGCAGTGCCGTATGAATTAAGGGCTGAGCAGACGGTCAAACGATGTCCAGGAAAATTCTGATTGATTTATATTTGGTCTGGTTAAAATTATTTTACACTCCAGTTTTGGGAACTAAGCAATATACCTTGAGGAACTCATGTGGAGAGCACAGCAAGCAGGTCCTAGGTTTGATCCCACCACTGGCTGGTCTTTCTGCATGGTATGGGTTTTGTCCAGGTATTCCATCTTCCACCCACAGTCCCAAACATATGCATGGGCACACTGACTCCTCTAAACTGAATATGAATATGAGCGTGAATGGTTGTCCGTCTCCATATGTCAGCCCTGAACTGGCGACTCATCCAAGGTTTACCCGCTCTACAACAAAGACAGCTGAGATAGACTCTAGCCTCCACTGTGACCCTCCAGGGGAAGAAAATGAAAGAATGAGCTGATCCTTTAAAACCTTTCCATCATCATGCACATGTACTGGGTCTTCTTATGTTAAGAATAAACCAGATTATAAACTGGTAATTTGGTTTATTTTGAATTTAATTTTTGCTCCGCTTCCTGTTGTTGGTAAGAAAGGTTGAACCATTGGCTATTCACTATACATGAACGATGTCTCTAGTTGTGGACGGGGATCACCCCCTTCAGCTGTTCAATACATTCTCATGCCCGCTGCAGTGAATTCAGCTGGTTGGTTGAAACTTTGGGCATGCACCTTTGTGCACTCTACCCCCTTTGACGCTCATCCAGAATGCTAAATGGCAGCACTTCCCGATACAGCACCCTTACCTGTGTCCCTGATGCAAAATGTGTGCTGCTTCCTGATACTGACACAGTCGCCTTGGTCACAAACATTAGTCAGGTGAACGTTCAGAGATCATGCTGAGAAACACCTTTGCACAAAAACACATGGACCAGGATGTAGACCCCACTGTCCTGTCAGAGCCCAGGTGTCACCATTGTTTTTCTCTTTTAACCGTCAAAAACCTACCTGACTGCCCATGGCACAGTCTGAAAGCTTTCAAATTTGCTGTTATTTGCAGAATCATTATTATTTAATTATTTTTTCAACAATGCAAATGATACATTGATACTTTAACTATTCAATTTTAGCTAACTGCTAGAATATGTTTCAAAAGAAAAACAAATATGGATGAATGAGGCACCACTCCAACAGTATCTTCTACATAGGTCTTTAAAAGTTAATCACATCACCTGGCCATCATCCTCACTTTATGGCATCCAAAAATATTCATTTCAGCTCCCATTATTGCCACAGGTGGGCTAAATTGGAGTAAATTGGGCTAGGTAGTTGTGCAGAGTGTCCACACCAAAAGGTAATTTGTGCTTATGCCAAGCATTCCAAAGACTCAGTGGCTGATTTCAGTGCATTTTGTCCTGATGATTGCTCCAAGGCAGGTTTCACATGTATGAATTTCCTGGGGAACAAATTGAGATGTATGAATTTTTCAATCAAATGAGTACTCATTTGATTCAAAAGCATCATTAATGGTTTGGATTTATATAGCGCTTTTCTGAACACTCAAAGACACTTTCCATTTATTCCATTATTCATTCACTCCACATTCACACACTGGTAGTGATAAGCTACATCTGTAGCCACAGCTGCCCTGAGGCAGACTGATGGAAATGTGGCTGTCAATCTGCACCAACGGCCTCTCCAACTATCACCAGGCATTTATTCATTCATACATTCATACAAGGTGGGTGAAGTGTCTGATAAAGAATGCTGTTGGATCATTCACATATTCTGTGTGCAGAGTATGATGCATTACCTGCAGATACAGAAGTAATTGCTTCCAAATCGCTTCCTTCCAACAGTCTTGCCCAAGGACACAACAACAATGACTAGAATGGAGCAGGGTTCGAACCACCAACCTTCTAGTTATTGGACGAATTGCTCTACCCCCTGAGCCTCTGTCGCCCCACAACATTAAACTGATTAAAAAGTGGATGAAACTCCTGTTTGTCATTTGAAGCCGTGAGTTTGGCATTTTGGTCTTGTCTGGTGGCTGGAGACAGAACTGATTATGTTGGACACAACAGTGGAGCTTGAGAAAAGGAAAGTCTGAAACTTGTCATTTTAGTCAAATTGATAATTAATTGAAAGTAATGATCACACTATATAAAACTTCTTAGAATATTTAAACACACTAATCTCCTATTTAACAGTCTGGGTATTGTAATCAATTTAATGTGCTTTCACCATTTTAAGGTAACATTTTATTCCTACACCATTCTTCAGACATCACACCTGACTAATGGTAAGAGCACATTACAGGCTTCAGGTACATCATCTGGTGTGCAGATTTTATGTTTTCCTGTACATTGTAACTTCATTCCAGTACCCATTACACTGCTGGTTGTGGGTAACTTTTCAACTTTTTTTTTTACTAGGTATGATAATTTAAAAATAAATGGTAGGAATCATTGAACATACATTTGCATTACAGAATCCATTGATGGATTTACAAGTAACAAATCCACTGAATGAGTCTGTGAAAGATTAAGTGGAGCTGTCTGTCTGGAAAAAAATCTTCCAATAAACACTAAATTGAAGCTGTGAAAGTCCTACTCAGCAGGCACTGAGCCATCAATTGAAACTGCTGTGTCTTAATTATGCATAAGACTTAATATACATTTTAATATATGAGTTATATTAAAATTCACCCCATTAAGGTAGTCCTGAACAGGGAATTTAGCCATAGACACCAAAAGAGCTTAGTATACCAGACAGTAAACATGTTGCTGGTGTATAGATACTTACTCATTTTTGGATGAAGCCAGTTTGCTGCTTGGATTTGATGATGTCATCACATTTTCAGTCACATTTGAGGTTTTGAAAAGAATATTTTCCTATTAACCATGTGTCTTTGGTGTTCTTGTCACCTGTCTTTTTTGATTCAGACCAGGTTTGCTGATGTGAAACCACAGTGACCAAACCAGTGGTCTTAGTCTGGCCAAAAGGGGTGGTCGGTTGGTGATGACAGGATGTATTAGTTTAACAAAATTCAATTCAAATTTGTATAGCACCAATCATAATCACAGATTATCTCTAGGTGCTTCACAATTTGAGGCTGAGACCTGATGACTATACAGACAGACAGACAATTATTTGCATTCACAACTATGTTCAACTTTGAGTAGCCAATTCACCTAGTGCATGTTTGTGGTTGTGGGAGGGAGTACCCGTAGAGAACCCACGCAGACACGGGGAGAACATGCAAACTCCACACAGAGGGGCCCCACAGCCTGGCGTTGGAATCGAACCCAGGACCTTCTAGCTGTGATGACTTCAGATGTAAAAAAATAGTAATGCACTCATATGGTGCTTTCACACCTACCTCCTTGGCTAGGGCTTGCTAGTTTGATTCAAACCAATCTATCAGGTGTGAAAGCTCCCCCAGACCACAGTGCAGACCAAAAACATCCAAGGCAAGGCAAGTTGATTTGTATAGCACTAATCATACACAGGGCAACTCAAAATGCTTTACAAAAGGCATAGAAATACATTAAGAAAATCACAGAATAAAAGAAAGGCCGTAGTTAGACTGAAAACATACAACAACATAATATAAAAACATACATTAATCAAACATACTGTACATTAAAATTAACAATTAAAAGCGATTACAATAGAATAATAAAGAATAAAATGCTCAGACATCTCTTTGTGGAGCTGCTCTAATGCCTTTTTGCGGAGCTGACACCTATTTTTTGTCCTTTTGTTTTATTTTTTAAATAATAATAATAATAAAGGATAAAATGCTCAACCACCACCTTTTTTGTCTTTTATATTGTATTTTTTATTTTAGAATTATTTAAGAAATATTTAAGAGAAAGCTGCCGTAGACAATAATGTTTTCCGGCCTGATTTAAATGAGCTGACAGTTTGTGCACAGGTGAGGAGCAGAAGAACTAAATGCTGCTTCCCTGGGTTTGGTTCTGCCTCTCGGACCTCAGGGAGCTAACTATCCAGGATGGATTTCAGTCCAAGGCCATTCAGTGTTTTGTAGACAATGAGTAAGATTTGAACTCTATCCTTTGACTCACAGGAAGCCAGTGTAGTGATTTGAGGACTGGTGTGATGTGGTCCAGTTTCCTGGTATTAGTCAGGACTCTGGCAGCAGCATTCTGGATCAGTTGCAGCTGCCTCATTGATTTTTTGTTAAGACCTGTGAAGACACTGCTACGGTAACCTAACCTGCTGAAAATGAATCAATGAACAAGTTTTTTCTGACAGAAAACCCTTGATTCTAGCAATGTTCTTCAGGTGGTAATAGGCAAACTTTGTATTAAAATTCAGGTCTGAGTCAATAATTACACTAAGATTTCTGGCTTGATTTGTGTCCAACCAGAAGAGGCAGTCTTGGTTTGTATCAAAATGAAAAAGAGTTTGAGTCATGTGTGAAAACACTTTTTGGATAGTTTGCACTTTCAGACCAACCAGAGAAAGTTACACGCGGATGCCATCACTAAAACGTAAGAAAAAAACAAACATAATTCTGGAAGAAGTATCAACATCAGATTCATCCCTGTCTATAAACCAATCAATGTTGAGTATAAGGAGGCCCAGCACATGTAGATGAAGACGAGGCATATAAATTCACTTCGAAAACTGTAGCATGAAAGCAGAGCTAAGTGGACTAGTGGATTAAAAACTTGTGGCTGTGGCTCAGTAGGTGGCGCGGGTGATTGGTGGTTCAGACTCTGGTTTGCACTGTCAGGTACAGTATGCTGCTCTAATCTGTAGCACCGGTTGCATAATCAAGTGTTGTTTAAAATAAAAGCCCACTGTGTGATTTGTTTGGTTTTCAGTTTTGATTCTATTTTCAAATGCCAAAAAAACTGAATAAGACACACAATGTGTGCAGGTATGCTGTAAAACCTCCATTAGGTTTACTAAAATATATTATCCCTTAAGAAAAATAAAGCACATCAATAGCATTATACTAAACATGGAATAATGAGCAACAACAGAATCTGTAAATAGCACATATCGACAGCAGGTAAAACTGGTAATGTACCACGTTTTTCAGTCCATTCGAAGAAAACAAAATGCAATAGACTGAGCTATTTTCCCAGAGAATGCATGTGGATATTTTAAAAATCCTGTTGTATTATCAGTCCATGTCAAAAATGTTAGAAGTGCTATGGGATCTAACTTTTCTCATGTTCACCAATATTGCTTTGGAATGAAACAATAGGAGCGACTTAAGAGAAGTGCTTTTTTCAGAATGGCTATTTCCTATTGAATCTGACCAAAGCCAGACTGAATGCACAAGTTTGTCGACTACAAGTAAAACCCATTTTATGTGATTTTTTTTCTTCTTTCCTTTTTGATCTTTTCTCCACTTCCCCTAGGTGCTTAAATTGAAATTATTTTCCGAATCAATACAGAAGCTCTTATTGCTAAAGAAAGAAAATAACAAATAGCAGCTAAAATAGGTCACCTATGAAGCAAAATAACAGCTCTGTCCTATTTCGGCTGCGCACACCTTCCGTTTTTGACAACTATTGACTTTTCAACCTTTTTGTGTCTCTTCTCGCTGCCTCATTTTAGCGCCGGTGGAAACCTCTTCCTCACTTCCATGCTCTCTGTGATTAACGGGCCTGATTAGGTGTGCCAGGATACCCATTAGCTTGGACACATGCAAAGGCCTCTGCCCTCCTTTCCATTACACACAAACTTTCGGTTTCAGTCTTACCTACAAACAAACTCCCTGAGCCGCACACACTTCCACACTCTTTGTATTTTCCACACAGAGACACTAATGCTCTCGAGACTAATTATCAGTCAGGTGTGTCATCTTATATTTATTTGGGCCAGTGAGGTGCTAACAAGCGCGTCTTTCCCATTTTCCTTCTCTTTTGCCATCTGTCTACGTTTTTCAGTCATTACTTTCTACACTTCACCATTTTCTCCCCCCGCCTCCCATCTCACGCTCCCTCTCTCCCTCTCTGTCTGTCTTCCACTTTTCTCTCAACAACTTTGCTGAGGCAAGGGCTTTACAGGTTGTGTTCGATGTCAGACCCAATGAAAAACTGCCAGAGACAAGGCGGTGAAAAAGAGGCACTATGCTGCATTAAAATCAGACCAAAAAAATAAAGGTGCTGTTTTGTGTCAGGCGACTGCAGCTTTTCCTCGAGGCTAATGGTCTCGGCAGTCTCGCTGTATCGTTTCAGTGATGTAGTGACAAACACAAAAAAGTGTGCGCGAACTTCGACCTCCATTTGGCGGATTTCACAAGACAAATAACCGACGGTGCAAACAAAAGCAAAAAGGGTGCCTTAAAACTATATTGCACTGCAAGGCTTTTCAGATCCTGATAAGTTCCACCATTTTTTTTTTGCAGTTCAGCTTAGGTTACGTTGGGTTAGGTTTGCTTTATTGTTCTACAAGGGGAATTCGTAGTGCAGCAGGATTCACATAAAAAAGTTACAACAAGCAACATCAACAATAATAAAAGATGATGGAGGAGGAAGAAATCCTACCGACTGTAAATTCACTGAAATCTAAGTGTACAGAGTGCCACGGTGTAAAATGCACCAGAGGTCAAACTAGAGTGCCATTTTATATCATGTATACTACGAATCAAAAGTTTGGACACACCTTCTCTTTCAGTTTCCATGAGTTTCATCATTTTCATCATTGTACAGTAAACCTGAAGACGCCTAAACTGTGACAGAGCATGTGAAATTATGAAGTAGACAAAAATGTTTCATATGTTTGATCATTATAATATATTTTCACTTTCCAAAGCCACCCATCAGATACTACGTACATGTATGTCCTGTTTGTGGCATCATACAGAAACACACAGGATGTCATTTTTTTTTTACATGTGCTACACTATAATAAAAACCTAATTAGGATTACGAAAAGGGTTGTGGGAATTGCTGAAATTAAAAAAAGGAAAATAAACAAAGCATGAAACAGAACAGGAACCTGGTCTTTTATGTGATTTACCTAGTTTTGTCATCACACAGTCTGACATTCTGTACTCAGGTTTATTTGATTCAGGTCATAATGTGTGGCTGTAGTAAATCACCCCAACCTCCACCTACTGATGGTTTTTGCTACTTAATGGCATCACTTTGCACATTGATGAAGTGGTGGTTTATGGCAACCACAGAATCATCTGTGCATCACATTTAGTGTTCAATAGTATCGTGTCATTGCAAGAAGCACTATAAAGTCTCTATGAAACCAAATTTTATATTCCTGGTAGTTTCATATGATGTGTCTTGTTCACATGTCCAAAAAGCTGGGGCTACTGTATTCATAATGATATGGCATGTGTCCAATGAAATGCTTTACTGAAATGTTTTGTCCCCTGCTCAGGACCTGAGTTCGCTTATAATGATGGGTCATTGATCCACCAGTGGACACGACCAAGTCAGATCAGACTGGGCATGGTGGCCTCCTTAGAATGCAGTTACTTAAGACAACATAGCTTAAGTGATTCCACTGAAAGCAGCATCTGACTAAATGTTTGTCCATGTAGGAGTATGTCTAAGAAAAACACAGAAAGCTATTAATTATTTGGTCATATTACATACATAACTTTTAATTCTATTTGATATGGCTTCTTATGTGTGTTTACATGTTCATTAACATCCAGATGTGAACATAACTCTCCAGAGGGGTCAGTCTAAGTAAACTCAATCCATTTTTGCACTTGACCTCCTCTGTCTCATAACATACTTGTAAATGGAGCATTAGACAACTGTAAAGCTGTACTTGCACACTGCCAAATACCCAGACATATGTACGTACTCATAATCAGCAGATGTGTATGCATACATGACAGTTTACTGAATCTGCAGATGTATGCATGATGGATATGCATGCTTAGCGAGCAGAGAGGATTCCATAGTGCCAGAAGGTGGCTCAGTTAAAAATGCACTGTTCACTATATACACAAATGTTTCACTTTGAGGTTATATAAGTTAAGGGACAATAAAGGTAATGTTGCCCTTTTAAATGTTAAAGTTTTTTAAAAAATTTTTACAACACAAACATGGTCTGTAAATTATTTATTTAAATGTGCCACTAGAATTTGTCAGTAAAAACAATAAGCCTTTGCAGTGAATTGTAATGAAAAAGTGAGGGATCTCGTAGGAGAGTTACCACCATTGAAAATGAATATCTGACAGAAATCATGTTTACAGACAAGCTAACCTATCAAAGTTTTATTGCAGTCTGCTGAAAATTGCAGACATTGGTTTCACTCTCATCTGGTCCATGTCCATATAACTGGCATGTCAGTGTTTAGTTGAACTCGCCATGGTTAATGACCCCTTTGAATTCTCCATACTATAAACTTTTGGGATAGGTGGCATATATGGTAGATAAAAAAATCATTCAGAATTCTGCTGTCTGGTGGCTATGTATATATAAAATATACAGTATTTTAAACAAATTCATGTTACATTTAGAGAGATATAAAAGATAGAAAGAACCACTTTTTGAGAACCACTCAGTCGGTTTACCGTCATGTCCCCTTCCGGTATGATAGGTGGCGATATGCACTCCCAGCTTGTTAGTATTGGACCATCTCTGGTTGACCTAAAATGTTACAAAATCAAAACAATAGTAAATAGGGAACTAGCAAGTTAACATATATTTTCAAATGTTCAGCTCCCTCACTTGAGTCAGCGTGAATTGTGTCTCCGTATTTGTCCAAAAATGAGCCACAATGCTGAATGTTACAGAAAAATATACAGATTCATCTAATTTATGTCACCTGAAACATCTGACATCATTCAAATATAAGCCTATTTGATTTTAGATATTTAAATGTAGAATTGCTACCAAATATAGCTTTAAAAGAACACCAAACTTCCATAAACACTGCTTTTTTTAAAATCCCTGCGACAACGTTACATCTCCTGTGAAGAGCAATTGTTTTATCAACCTCTGTGATCTAACAAAAAGTTCTAGAGTCACATCACTGTTTTAATCCTAAAAGACACATTAAAGTAACCCCTCCGGAGATTTATGTATACTGTCCCATTAAGTGACCGCTGTACTTCTGTGTCTGTGTACATTTGACCTAAGCTAACTGTCAGAGGACCAAAGTGTAGCCAAAACTTTGCCCCCGGGCCTTGACATTGCTTCCGCTCCGATTAGTACGTTTGCAACATCCCAACAAATGGCGTGAGACGTTAGCACAGGAGCTAACTAAAACAGGGCATTGACCAGGGCTTTCGGTGGCATTGCTACGCTAGTTCATTGTTAATCAATGCAATGCTAAGTAGAGGTAAGTGGGTGATAATGTGCTTTTAGAGGCAGTGGGGTGAGAGGGAAAAAGAGAAGGTCAAACAAGGTTTTAATTAGAATGTGACTTTAGGGGAGGAGAGAGTGGAGCAGGTCGTTTGGTAAAGTGTACGCCATAGCTTAGCACTGTAGAGCCTGGAATATGCTTCATTTCATTTTTGTTGTGGTTAGTTGACAAATACTTTCAGAATTTTCTGTTTTTCAGGAAATTCACTTGATACCACGTTCTTCTTGATTTGTTCCCAAACATATGGCTACTTCATGATTTTGTTTTTCTAGAGTAAAGAAGGTCTAATAGATAAATATTTAATACAAGTGGGAGAGGGTTTGAAGTCTATGATTCCACCCACAAATATTTTATTACAATTTTTATTTTACATTTTCTTTGAATATTTTATTGTCTTGTAGTCTTTTGTTATTTTCCAGATAACTGTAGCACTCTCACATGCTGCTGTCCACAGTGTTACATCAATACATTATATTTTTTACAAAATGAATTTTAAAAAAAAAGAATTTTGATTCATTTGGTGGAATATTTCATTCATCATGTGTGGTGTTTACGTTTCTTGACACGTTTTTGTCCTTTTTTGTTTATTTTGTAACTGATTAAGTTAGGATACTCATTAAACGGTAATGAGGAACAATATATGAGTGGTCGTTTGCATACAACACACACTACACATGTGATTTTACAAATTAATTTAGTGGTGTGTTATTAAAGCCCTTGAGCATACTATTGTTATACCGTATGTACATATCCAGCTGGAACAAAAAAATTTCCTGGTTCAGAATGAATGAAGTACATCAGATTCTGAGTAGAAGAAATGCCCTGAGGTACCTACGAGTAAAATTAAGTGATTAGAAAACGAGTGATTTCAAACAGATCTGAGTCTTATACTGTACATAGAAATCAGCACACAGGCTGTTATCATGTATGTGACAACCAAGACTATTCTTATTTTAACTAATGTCACACATAACTGGGTCTGAACACAAATCAGACTTCAATACCCGCTTCACATGTGAGCACAGACAAATACATATTGTCCCTTTAGGAAATAAAAACTTTTGGAGAGTGTGGAGAGAATGAAACAATGGAGTAGTTACTTTTTAATGCTGACACAGTCTGAGGCTTTGTGATGACAAGGGGATTTAGGCTGATACTTTTAATCCGTCATGCCTGTGTGTTGGGTTGCTATGCCCTTGAGCAAGGCAAATGCCCCGGATTAATCACATATGATCCTCGATCCTCTGCCTGTCTCTCGTCTTTCTGTGCATACAAGAAGTGTGTGCGGAAAGTACGTGGCCTGCACACACAAGGATATGCACAATCACGCAATCGTTCCACCGTTGTACGTTGATTTAAAGGTTCACGGGAGATTTATCCTCATCTTTTTTCTGTCTCACACACAGACACACACTTATTCAACCTTTGTAACCTGCACTTGTAAGTTCACGGGAGATTAATTCTCTTTTTTCTGTTACACACACCAACTCTTCTTTGCAACCACCCTTTCTCTGTAACCACCTTTCTTAATACACGAGTACCATAGTAAGAAATCCAGTAATGTGCCTCTGCAGTAATGTGCAAATTATTCATCTATACTCAAAGCATTTTTTTTGTTTTGTTCTGCAACAGTTTCAATGTCTTGTGCTTTTAGTGCAAATCCTGCTGACCATGCCCTTTCCTGTCTGTGCCATGGGTAGCCTTGTGGAGAATAGCTGGTATATTATAGAAGAAGGTCAGGGTGGCTTTAATGGTTCTAGTGGTTCTGAATGCAAACACCGATTGTATCTTTGTGACATCACAAATACCCACAAATACTGTATATAGTTTTCTTGATGACATTAACTGAAAAGTGGTGGTGTCTCTGTCCTTCTTTGACTGAGGTTTTGATACTTAACATTATTTTTGGAGCCCCAAGACCAGTTTTATAATACAAAAGAACATGAAACTTTATTTTTGAAAATTTTTTCACCTGAAAAATGTTCCCAAGTTTCTTTCTATGGCACAAAAGAGTTACTTGTTACTTTTGTAATGCATCATCGTTAGTGTTGCATGTTGAAAAAATGCTTAAAACAATAATTTATTGGTGGATTTTGTAGAATAATGAACAACATTAGTCATTAAAGAGGATTTGAAGCACTTGTTATTGTTACTGTGGTTTTTTTTGTTTGTACCTTTAACCCTGGTCTCACTGGGCTGCAACAGGTTGCGAGTAGTTGGAGATACAAAATTGCAAATTAGTTTCAATTTTCACTGGGGGTCAAGCTGAATTGGTACTTACAACAGCCTGCTGCTGGAAGATACCGTTCTGGAAGGTACCACTCTACTTTGAGATCTTGCCAAAAGAATCCAATCATCCACCTTCTGCTGCTTATACGAGTCCAGTCTGCAAGGGCAGCACAATAAACAGTAAAGACAAGACCGCCCTCTCCCTTCCACTTTATCTAGTTCCTCTGGGGGGATTCCAAAGTGTTTCCAAGCCAACCAAGAGATATAATTTCTCCAGCATCTTCTGGGTCTGTCCTGGACCTCTGACTGGACATGCCCAAAACGCCTCGGCAGGGAGGCATCCTGGAGGTATCTCGACCAGATGCCGGAGTTAACTCAGTTGGCTGCTCTCAGTGTAGAGCAGCAGTGGTTCTGCTTTGAGCTTCTCTAGGATGGCTCAGCTTCTCACCTTATCTCTAGGCAGAGCCCAGCCATCCTGTGAAGGAAGCTCATTTGAACCACTTGTATTGATGATCTGGTTCTTTTGGTCACAAACCAAATCTCATGACCATAGGTAAGGGTTGAAACATTGATGCACCGGTAAATCAAAAGCCTTGCCTTTTGAGTCAGATCGCGCTTCACCAAAACAGACTGACAAGCTTCTGCGTTGCTGACGCTGCACTGACACTTGGTGGAGGTAATTATAGAAAAAAAAAAAAACTTGACTTTCATTGGTGAAAAACATATGTGGTGACAAGAAGCATGCATTTTTTGGGCGCTTTGGTGGTTCACCTGATAATGTGCATGACATGGCTCAGGCCTAATGGCAGAGGCCCATACTTGAGTCTGACCTGTGGCCCTTTATTGCACAACACTCCCCACTTTCCAATCTCTCTACACTGTGTTTATCCAATAAAGGCAAAAAATTACCGCCAAATAAATCTTACTACCATGTTCATGTATCATATGTGAAAATAATGAAAATTCCAATGTGAAACTCATATTACAGTGTACGGTAACATATTATCTTACATACTGTAAATGTGATCCCATGTCTGAATGTTTCAAAACCCACTGAATTCCATGTGCAAAAACATGACTGAAAAATGTGAAATCTTTTTTTTACTCCCAACACTGTAACACACACAACCTATAAACTCCTATTACTTTCACATGAGTACAGTTTATTCTTGGTTATTTTTCAGACCGACTGCAATGCTCAGATCTTCAAACCCTTCTTTCAGTGCAAAGTGTTCACATTGCACAAACGACTGTAAATTAAGACCTTTCTCCATCTCTTTAAAACACATCAGGGCTGCAACCTCTTGAAAAGCGTCCCTTCTTGAAAAGCTGAGCCCCACAAATAGATCTAAAACTCTAGACTTTAAATTTGGTTCTCACTACATACCCTTAGAACAGAGTTGTTTATGGCACATACGCTAGTGCTTTTTATTTCAGTTCTCGTGTGTTTGTGTCTGGATCCTGTTCGGCATCTCTCGCCCTCTGTCTGACTCCTCTCTCTCTTTCTCTCTTACTACAACTGAGTCTCTGTTTGTCTCCTTCACCATCTCTTTTTAGCTCCCTCCTCCTCCTCCTCCTCCTCTTGGTCTCTCTTTCTTACACACATATAGACATGCAAAGAGCCCTGTGTTCCTTCCTCTAATTTTCTCTTCTTCCTTCTTCTTGTTCTGGCTGCCCCCGCACCCCTCGCCTTTCACTCTGTCTCGCTGTCTTCCAGGCTGCCCTCATTTTTCATCAGTAACTAATAGTGCTACACTCACCACTTAGGCTCGCCACTAGAGTGTATATGACTGTGTGTGTGTGTGTCACATTTGTTTCCAGATTTTTTTTTCCTCCAAATGAATAATGCCTTTCTGGATGCCAAGCTTCACACTGGCAAGTCAGTTAAAGTGACATTCTTAAATAGTCGGCATACTAAAAATATAAGGCTGTGGGGAAATGAGATTGACTCTTTTAAAGGCAGCTGTAGAAGGAAAAGAGAACCCCATACAGTGGAGGTCAAAATGATCCACCCCCCCCCCCCAAAAAAAAGGATTCCTCACGCTTCTCCCTCCTGTTCTAGATACTTGGAAGCACGTTGGTAACATTGTATACCCTTCTCCTGCTTATGAAGCTATATTTTCATGAAGGGGGCTGATAATTTTGACTTCATCTGTACGTACTGCAGATGTGCAAATGATTTTCATGCACTGGCAAAAATTCAAAAAGAGTCGCAGATTTCTTCTTGTAAAAATAACGCAAAACACATGGAACATAATAAAATAAATTGTACAGAAAAATGTGAAACCTGGAAAAACTGATTTACCGTTTGGACTGTAATACAACTGTACACCATTGACTTCTACTAGATCTTGTGGTGCAGTTGTGCTGTTTTTTACACCATTGTATCTTGTAATTATTGCAACAACAACCATGTACAACACAATGAACACGTGTCACTGTCATTCACTTACACCTTATGAGCCATTATTTATAAGAATCAGGCAGTTTTGATAGTGTTGTGATAGTGAGTGACACAGATTTTGATGAAACTTGGCTAAACTCAAGTACGTACCATCAAATGAACATCCACCAATTTTTTTGACTGAACTCAGGCCACAGCAGAAAATGCCAAAATTTCAAACTTGGCCATAGTAGATTTTTCAAACAGCTGTTTGATGCACAAACATCTCCCCAAGATGATTCTTGGTATTATATGCTTTATTAATCAAATTGGTCAATTTGTAACACATTTCAGGTTGGGGAGTGTTATGCACTGAATATACTGTAGGTAGCACTGTAAGTCACACATTTTCAAAATTTCTACATTTTGTAGTTCATGCTGTGCATTGTGTGTCCACAGCCCCAAGTTTCTTTTTATGGTTTTGGATAGTCTATTTCACTTTTATCAGTA
>JAQQAE010004404.1:0-18817 GCA_029823295.1 Pseudamia nigra | reverse complement strand
GTTCATTTTTGTTCATATTCTGGTTTGTTATGCTCAGTTTTGTTGCTTATTTTGTTCATTGTTTGGTTATTTTATTCATTTTTGTTAAGGGTTATTTTGTTGGTTTTAGTATTTTGTGGCCAATCTTGTTCACTTTTGCTAATTTTGTTGCTTATTTTGTTCACATATTGGATTGTCCCGTTCATTTTTTTCTTATTTCGTGGTCAGTCATGTTCACTTTTGTTCACTGTCAGTCATTTTTTTCTTATTTTGTTCATTTTTCCTCATTTTGTTGCTGATTTCGTTCATGCCATGTATAATTTTCCTGATTTATTTTTTCTTATTTTATGGCCCATGTTGTCCACTTTTGTTAATTTTTCCTCATTTTGTTGCTTATTTTGTTTATATTGTGTATCATTTTTCATATTTTTGTCTTATTCTGTGGCCTATGTTGCCCACTTTTTTTAAATTTTTGCTCAGTTTGATATTTTGTGTGTCATTTTGGCTCATACTGTGGATTATCTTGCTGATTGCTTCTTATTTCGTGGCAGATCATGTTCACAGTTGCTCATTTTGTTGCTTACTTTGTTCATGTTATGGATTATCTTGTTGATTTTATCCTTATTTTGTGATCGGTCATGTTCACTTTTATTCACTGTCAGTCATTTTTTTCTTATTTTGTTCATTTTTCCTCATTTTGCTGCTTATTGTGTTCATACCATGTATCATTTTTTTTTTAAAATTTTCTTATTTTATGGCCTATGTTGTCCACTTTTGTTCATTTTTCCTCATTTTGTTGCTTATTTTGTTCGTATTGTGTATCATTTTTCAGATTTTCTTCTTATTTTGTGGCCTATGTTGTCCACTTTTTTTCATTTTTGCTCAATTTGTTTGTTATTTTGTCTGTTATTTCGGCTCATACTGTGGATTATCTTGCTGATTATTTCTTATTTCATGGCCTATCATGTTCACAGTTGCTCATTTTGTTGCTTAGTTTGTTCATGTTACGGATTATCTTGTTGATTTTATACTTCTTTTGTGACATATCCTGTTCACATCTGCACTTTTAAAGACAGGTTTCGCTTTTTTTATTTCTAGTAGTTTGCAACTTCAGATGCCATGTAACTTTGGAGTCTGAAAAAAACTCTGCTTTAGTTCAATAATACCAAATTTGTTCATTTTGGGGTTGATTTTTGGTCTTTACTTGATAATTTTGTTAATTTTTGCTCATTTTCTGGCTTATTTTGTTCACTTTTTGTCCATTTTCTCATTTTGATGCATGTTATGTTCATTTTATTTGGTAAATTTCTGTTTACTTTATAAACATATACAAAAAAAGCACAAATTGAACATAGAAAATTAAAAATTTCAATGCCAATTTGTTCCTTTTTTGTTCAGTTGGTTTGCTTTTTGTTCATACTGTTGGCTACTGTGGTGAATTTGCTTAATTTCTGTCTTTTTTGATAATGTTGGCACATTTCGATGTTTATTTATTTCATTTTGTCCATTTTCTTTATAATCGTTGTTCCCTTCATAAACTTACGCAGAATAGGCTCAATATGACACATTAAAGCTCAACATAAAACAGGAAATGAAGTTTATGATGCTGAAAATTTCCAGGAGGATGCAAACACCCGTAACTGAATATGTCCAGTGTTCACACCAAACTTACTTCCTTGCAATCCGTCAGACCAGCCCTCAAAAATGAACTGAAATATTAATTTAACGTCTCTTGTAAATGACATCAGTCTGTGAGGTTGAATATCTTTTACAGGACTGAAATTATGCAGGAGATGTGATTTTTAGTCGTGTGTAAAACCTTTTGCCCTATATTTAGTTGGTATTGGAGTAAATTGGAATGGGCATTTATCAGATTATTTGGAAGAACAGCTGATGTCACTGCAGACCAGGCCTCGGAAACCAACTGAATATTAATTTAGCATGTTATAAACGACTGTGTGTTGTAAAATGACATCAGTCAGTGGGATGCAATTCTGTAACAGGACTGAATTAATCCAACTTCCAGGAATAATAATCAGGAAAATGGGAAAAAATATGCAAAATGAAAAGCAAAATGAGCAAAATGATGAGGGAAATAAACAAATTATTTAAGAGAATTGAGGATGAACACAATAAACAAAAAAATGACCCAAAAATAAAAGTAAAATAAAGAAAATTATCAAGAAAATGAAACAAAATAAATGAAATAAGAAGCAAAATAAACTAAATAATTAAGAATGTGAAGAAAATAAGATAAAAATTAGCAAAATAATCAAGAAAATGAATCAAAATGAGCAACATAAAAAGCAAAATGAACAAAATAATCCAGAAACTTTGCCATAATTAACAAAACAATCACAACAATTAACAAAAATGAGCAAAATGGGATGCAAAGTTAACAAATCACAAAACGGACAAAACAAGAAGCAAAATGAGTAAAATAATCAAGAAAACTAGACATCATGAATAAAATAATCACAAAATTAACAAAAAAGCAAAATAGGAAGAAAACTTAACAAAAAAAGAAACAAAATGAACAAAACAATGACGAAAATGAGCCAAACTGAATAAAATATTAACAAAAATTAACCAAAATTAACCAGTAATACATTAATGGAGAAATGAACATTACATTCTGAAAATTATCCTCAACACGAATAAAAACTTTAAAGTAGAGCTGTCAAAATTAATCAATCTGGATTAATCCACTTGCATGATTAGTTAGATTAAACTTTTTAACGTGATTAATGCACAATAACTCACATATCAAGGAAAAAGTGATGAAATCTTATGTTACATGTGACCCACCTCACTAACAACTTCTTTAATATTTATTGCTTCAAAGTCAATTTAAATGTAAAAGTATAAGTATAATTGCATTAGTTGCAGATGAAAACAATGAACCAAGTGTTAAAAAGCAAAAACATCTCAGCAGAACATTACAAAGGTTCTGTTAAGTTCGACAAAGCAGGTGCGATTTCCTTTAGTTACACAAGTTTATATTGCAAATAAATATACATTTTAATCTAAAATAAGTAATTTTATTCGATATCACCTTCTATCATGAGTGTTTTTGCTCCCACAAAATGAAAAACGAATGGGTATAAATTGTGATTAATCGTAATTAATCCATATGACCCTGTGATTAATCAGATTAAAATTTTTAATCGTTTGACAGCCCTACTTTAAAGTCCCCCCAGGCCCCAACGAACGCCTCTGGATTTGACAAGAACAACAACAAGGGGAAGATGAAACCTGCCTCCTGCTCGCGGGGTGAAAAGAGAAAAGCAATAGGGCCCTAATCTGAAGGCATTGTCTGAAAATCCCAGTCGGGGGGATGTGGGGAACAAAAGGCGGCTCGGTCCCCTCGGACGGGACATCACTCTCTGATCTCCGCCTGGTAATTCCCTCTCCGGGTCCAGTCGAGGTGACAGCAGACGGGTCAGCGGACGGACGGGCGGCCTCCTCGGTAATCTGAGTTTCCGATTGAGTGGAAATAAAAGGCACGCGAGGGAGGGAGTCGCTCTGCTCTGCTCCTCCGCGGCGGCTGCTCCTGTGTTGTGGACGCCGTCTCCGCGTTCTGCGCTTTGGGCTGGTCGCTGCGCTTCTTTTCCTCCTACAGATGGGGTGGGGGAGCCTTGAAACCGGCGCACAAGCAAAGGAGGAGGGTCTGGAGAAGCGGAGGGGAGGGGTGACACGGGCGGCTTGAAACCGCATCAGATTTTTTTTTTTTAAATCAACATTTTTTGTAGCTATGTCCGCGGAATGGGCTACTTCAAAGTAAACTTATGGACGATACAAATCCGTACTGTGCTGCGCGCGAGGCGGGTGGAAAGGTCACGTGACGCGCTTTTAAAGTTGCAGTTCACACTAAAGGTCGACACCCACCTCCTCCACTTTTTTTTTTTTATTTTTACCACGCACTAAATTAGGACGTCGCCTTTTCGCCTCTTCTCATGCAAATCTATGCGCCTTGGCACGGAGTTGGCGCAGAATATGCGTAAACAGAAGCAAACACTGTTTTTGTCATTTGCATATGAACAGTCATTCCTGGGCTTGATTATTTTGTTCATTTTCTTTGGTCACTTTTTGATCCCTTTGTAAAATTATTTTAGAAAAGCAAAATTAATCAATTTAAATTAACAGGATAATAAAAAAATGAGTTTTCAATGCTATTTTATTGTTTGTTTTGTTGATTTTTGCTCATTTTGTGGCCTATGTTCACTTTTTTCATTTTTGCTTATTTTTTCTACTTATTTTGTCCTTTTTTCCCATCCCTTTCATTAGCATATGCAAAAATGCACATATTAATGCTTTCAAAAACGAACAAAACCAAATTATAGTCAAGAACAAGAACAAAAATAAGCAAATAAAATGGACAAAAATGAACAGAACGCAACAAAATCAGCAAAATTGAAACGAAAAGGACAAAATAACACTGCAAATTAAAAAAACAGGGAAAAAACAAAACTGATTATAAATGGCTATAATAAACAACATGAACAAAATTGCACTAAAAAAGTTCAAAACAATTTCCAAAAATGATCAGAACAGAATAATAGCCAAGAACAAGAGCATGAGAAACAAAATGAACACAAATGTGTTTTTTTTTTAAATTAAATAAGCAACAAATTGGACAAAATAATTAAGACAAAGAATGAATGCAAAAGGCTTTACAGCATATTAAGCTTTTTCATCAGTCCCAAAGTGTTTTTCTTTTTAATTTTGTGGCACAGTCACCTTACCTTATGGGGCTTTAGTGGAGCTGTGCTTAACTCCTGAAACATTTGCATATGAACCGTGGGGAATCAAAAATGTCAAGATCATGACCACAGGGGTAGATTTCAGGGGGAATATTAATAAAATGCACATATGCCCCCCCCCCCCCAACATTCAAATTTATGGGTTTTATACTCGTCTCTAAAAGGCATGATTTAAATAAACGACAGCTTTAGACAATGTTTTGGTCATTGTTGGACTTGGTTTTTTTTTCTCTGTTATTTTGATAATTTCTTAAGAATATGGTAAAACTTAATTTCTTTGATTGTTTTTCAGTCATCTTTTGATAATTTTGTTTATTTTACTTTCAAAATGAACAAAATAACCAAAATCTATTCATCTTCATATGATATTTTAGATTTAAAGAGTAAAATACATCAAAAATAATGTGGTTTCATGAAGTCGATATTTTGTCAACTTCTAATTCATTTTTGGTCCCTTTTTTGGCTTGTTTGATTAATTTTATTTATTTTCTTGATTATTTTCTTCATTTTTGTGTTCATTTTGTTAATTTTTTGTTTATCCACTCTTAGTCATGTTGACAACAAGCAAGTCCTGTTGATCCCAAGTGATGTGATAAAAATGCAAGTGAAATAAAACAGCAAGCATGCACCTGATCACAGAACTGGATCTGCAGATCAAATGATTAAAATGGACTATACACCACTTCATTTTTTTATACCACACAGCTGATATGGCCCAGTTCTGAGTCAGTAAATATGCTAAATGAAGTGACAACACTCATACCAGATACAAATTGTAGTATAATTACATGTTCGCTTTCATATTGGGAATTATTTTGTTGATTTATGCTCATGTTGTGATTTTTCATCTTTACTTTTCTTTATTTTCGTGCTATTATTGTTGTTTTTTGAGTCACTTTTTGATCGCTTCATAAACTGAAGCAAGGGTGTACCTTTTGTCTGAACATGTGGGGGTGGACAAAATAATCAAGAAGAAGAGTGAGTAAAGTAAACAAAATCAAGGATATCAACAAATATTAGGAGAATAAGCAAGAAAATTTATTATCCACTGGAGGAAGTAAAATGCACATTTTATGAATATCCCTATTGAAATCAATGAACATAAGCAGAAAAGCAAAAAATCCAGAAGGTAAATAATGTCATTTTTGTTGCCATTCACTTTTTGATTCCTTCATAAACTTAAATGAAACAAATTAATGCATTAAAATCCACCAGTGCATTGATAATGGTTTTTTTTATAACATCCTCTTCCTATTTTGCACAATTGCATTGCTTATTTTCTACATATTGTAGCTAAGTGTGTTCATTTTTGCGCATTTTGTTGCCTTTTATGTTCATTTTTTCTGCATTTTGTCTATGTCCTTCTGTCACTTTTTGATCCCTTCGTAAACTTATGCAGAAATGGCACAAATTGATTCATTAAAACGTACATGGATGTAGAAAAATAAGTTTCCAGTGTCATTTTGTTGCTTATTTTGTTCACACCATAGATTAATTTGTTGCTTTATAGCCTGTCATCCTCACTTTTTTCCATTTTTGCTCATTCTTCTGATTATTTTTATTAATTCCCAATAAGATTATATTCTCATGGTAAGGTGTAGGAGTAATGTATTCCTATTACCAAACAAATAAACTGAGGTAAACACTAGCCGGTGTTAAATGTCATATTTTTACAGCTTACAGCGATCCCACACTTTCCACTTCCCAGTCTCTCCGCGTCTGCTCTAATCAGCGTGGAAATGGATGCGGTGGGGGGGCAGTGATAGGGGGACGGAGAGGAGGGAAGGTCGCCTTGAAACCATGCTCCAAGCTGCCCCCCACCTCCACAACCCCCCTCTAAAAAAACCTTGTTTTGATCACTCAGTCTTGAAGGAAGAGGGGACCTTGAAACGGCTCAACCTCCTTGCTCCATAATTGGTTTTATAGTGCTGGCGAGCGGCCAGAGTGTTTCTCTCTCGCTCTCCCTCTCTCTCTCTCTCGCTCGCTCGCTCTTTTCGTGACGCTGTGGACTTTGATTGACACCTTGCGTAACCAATCGGACGCGCTCTAGCTGAAACGTCCAGGAATGGGCGGGACTCGTTGGTCGCGAGGGGAGAGGGGCGGGGCTTCCCAAACAATGCTGTGTTTCATTGCTGAGGAGTTTACGGACGCGTCAGGGGTTTTCTCTCCCCTCCAGTTATCCCCCAGTTTACCTTCGGACCAGCATGTAATGGACTACTCCAGTTTTCCAAGCAACCTGGACGTATTTTGATCAACGTATGGACTTTTAAGCTCACTCCCTATATTCCCCCCATTCAAGTAAGCGGGTATGTTTTTTTCCTCGTTTCGTCGTCTTTTTTCCGTTTTAAGTGTCACAATCGTCGCTTTTACAAACATATTTTGGTCTTTAAATGTAACTGAAAAGGGCGCGGAGGCTGTTGCAGGCGACGTGTAGTCTTTTCGCTACGTTGCTCATTTTAAACTCACACTTTCTCGACGTTTCCTCCGAGAAAGTTTGGTGAAGCGTTAATGGAACCGTGAAAAGTTTGAAACGTGGCTGGTGTGCCGAGCTCCTCCGCTGGCCGAGCCACATGGAGCTCAGCCGACAAGGATACAGTGCGTCTTAACCTCATTGTCCTTTTCTAAACGCTTTACAGGCAACATTTAAGTCTGCTGTGTTTTTCTAAATGGCAAAAAGAAAAAAATGTTTATTGTGGCTTGTGAAGGAGCTTTTCGTCAGATCCCGCCCGCTTGCATATCACGAGTCAGGGTTATGTGTTTGCTCCCAGCCCTTGAAGGTTAACTCGACTTTTCCCCTTGTTTTTTTTAACCCAGATATTCAGCCTTATAACTTACAACCTTCTGATTGTGTTTATTTCCTGGCGATAGCCCACGTAATAAAGAACAAACTAAAAAATACTGCCGTTTTTAATACCTTAATGTACCTGCAGCAGCTATGGATAAAGTCCCAGAGTTATTCTGTCGAAAAGTTACTTTAGCTTTAATATCTGCCCATGAATGTTATTTTTGGTTAATAGCACTACACGTAGACATGCTTGCGAAGATATAACGTTATTATTTGGGCTTTTCAAATGCATTTAAATTGACCCTTCACCGTTTCAAGGCGCATTGCTCGAGTTGAGACCGATAAATTGATCAGTAGTGGTGTAAAACGCACTTTTATGCGTTAATTCTATTTTTTAACTCAGACGTAGGTGATAGACGGTCGATGGGGTGGGCATCAAACGAGGTTTTAGTTTTTAAACATCAGGTTGAAGTGTTTACGGGTTGGGTTTTGATTTCTTTCCTTGGGCAGCACCCAAGTCCAATTGCGAAGTAGTCCCGGGTTGAATCCGCGTCTGTGGGCAACAAAACACCGCTAAGTCGCTGATTAACGATGCAGCCTTTTGCACCCTTATTTATTTTTAACCCGTTTGAAATTTATATTTGATGCGCCTTCAGTATTTATGGTGTATTGGTTTACATGACTCGGCCCGTAGCCTACATTGTTGGTTTACGGTTCAGGAAACCAGCTGTGTAATCGGAAAAGGTAGAATAGCTTATTAAAATTTGACGGTACGCGTTTCCATCACGGGGTGTTTTCAGGGCCGGAGCGGAGCTGACTGACCGCCCCTCTCCGCTCTGGTTGCCTGGGAAGAGGAGCTCCGGAGCGGCTGCTGATCGCTGCGCGGTGGGGGCGGAGTGCTGCTGCTCCGCTCCGCATTCTATCCATATTTTGTTGATATAAGTTAAATCTGTAGTAATTCACGTTTAAGGAGACTCCGAGATAAACTCTGTTTTCCTTGGCGAGGACTCGCTAACATTAAACGCTTAGTTTTGAAGTGTTTTTCCAAACTGCGTCACTGCACATATGGGCCGCCTGTTCGCTGCAAACGAGAGATTCTAAAACTACCACTTCCCAGCAGTTTGTTCATTCTGCCGTTTAAAGTCAGTGTCAAGCGATTTTTTTCCTCTTGTTGTGTTTTGTAGGTCAGCAGCATGGCTGAAAAGGAGCACGTATCGCCTGGAAAACTAAAGACATTATTATAGCCAGCTTTGGCTTTTTCGGAATAGGGGGCCTATCCGAACGGACAATTTCTTTTCACAACTTTCCCTGCTGTGGATAATGGATGGCAGAGATTTTGGACCTCCCCGATCCGTCCACGTACCACCTCCGTTGTTGGCGGGGCTCGCTATGGAGCCTCACCGGCTCGGAGCAGCCGCAGCAGCCGGGAGGATCCCTCCCTCTCCCGGTCACTTGGGCGCGAGTCATCCGCCGCCTCTCCACTCCGGAAAATTCCTGCCATCGGCCATTAACCTACATCCACACCACAGTAAGTGTATGCTCTACGACTGTTGGCAGCTCTAACGTGACTAGACCGAAAAACACAGCTCTGTAATGATCAAATATTAACTTGAAACGGTGCAGCGCAGAAATGCGCACAGCTTGTGGTGCGGTCATCGCTGATATTCGCTGTGGATGTGGTGCTGTGTGGGGAAATAAACCCAGATGTAGATTTGACGAGGAGGAGTGGCTGTAATAAAGCGGTTACTAGTTTCAGACTCCAAAGTATACTATCATCTTATCAGGATTTCTAGTCTTTGCGATGGACTGTGCTTTGGAGGAAAAATTCATGGCAGCTTGTAATGCAACGCACATTTACACACACACACTCAGCGTCCGGATTTCGTGCACGAACAGGGCTGACTGTGGAGGATTGTGGTGTGGGTGTTGCAGCAGCAGGTCGGTGTGCAGTGGCCTTGATTGCATGTGGACCATTACACCGTCACTGTTGTGAGAGCAGATGCAACGGATGTGTGTTTTTGTGGGGGGGTGGTAAAGTTGTGAGCTTGGAGGACTGACAGTCCACTTCTTTCTCTGTTTGGTGGAATTTGTTTGAATGACCGTGGCTCAGTCTGCTGAACGTGAAGTAAAACGCCATTGCCGTGGAACATTTGGCAAATGGATGATGTTGCTTTTTCATGAGTGTAACCTACCCGCTGCTAAATCATGTAGGCAACATTAGGATCCAGGAGGAAAGCAAGAGTGTATGTGTGCTTAAACAAGCTCACGTGAGGTCGTGTTTGGCTGATAAAGAAAAAAGCCCCTCGTGTTTGTTTACATCTCTACCTGTTCTGTGTGGGTGTGTGCGTGTAAATGTGTTCTGTATTAACTGCATGCAGTCTGCAGATCATCTACACTGTATGTTACTCCCTGCTGAGCTAGTTATTTTCCCTTCACTTTCACTGCCCGCACAGTGATTTCTGTTTCTGCCATTAGTAATGGAATCCTTGAAATCACACTATGCTAAAGAGATAACATTGCATGTTTGCATACAGTTTTGTGGTCTGCCAAACAGAAAGGCAGAGTGCTGTTTTCTAGGCTCAAACCATATGTTATGTTTAGGAAAGATGGCCCTGCTGCTGTGTCTTTTGGAAAATGGAAAGTCTGACAAATGCTCTCATCGAGTTACTTGCATCCCCCTGAAGTCATGTAGCTGCAGACACAGATACAATTACAGTTTCTCTGGTTTCTTTTCAGAGGTAAACCCCAGAGATGATGATAATCATTTTTTTTAGCCCTGCTCCCTGTCCTGATCACTGGGAGTTGGGTTCAATGCCACACTTGTCATTTGGAGCACAAGGTACTCGAGGTGTTGTAAAGTCAGGCACTGTGAGCAGGGCAGGGCTCTGATGAAGCATTAATGTGACACATCGGTAGAGCCCACACACTCAACTCTGCACACAAGCACATGAAAAGCTGTCAGAGATGAAATCAACTCCCAGCATGCAGTGTTTGTGATTGATGGCTGTATCGTGGCAAAGAGATGAGCGAGGGTGCAGTTTATTGCCAGTGATCGCGAGTTGAGCAGACATTGAAGCTCTGGAGTAACACAGAGCTATTTGCAGGTGAAAATATCAAACCTGTGGATTTACAGAAACGCGTACAAATACCATTTTGTGGCAGCACTTCATTTCAGTGCATTGGTTTGGATCCTGTGGCTCAGAAATGAGCTGAAAACTGCTTGCGGTGCATTTGTGTACTTGCATGTGCAGAACAGCTTGACGTGTATCCGAGGGGTTTGTGAAGTGGAATTGACCCAACCACCGTTCCAGCCCAGATTGGCAGTTTAAACACTCCTTTAAAACGGGATACATTTTATTCTGCCCACACTCTGGCCTCCTCACTCTCTGACTCTCATCTCCCGTACACATATTCACAGCCTCCACCCACTGAAACACACGATGCAGGTCATTTAGCTTTATGGCAGTCTTCGATATCAAATCCCCACACATTACATTAACAAACCCAGCTGAGATCTGAATCCCAGGCTTGTAATAACACTGCACTGCCTGTTACATGATAATTACCCTGTAATTGCAGATCTTCATAATGTTCCCCTTTTAATTGCAATAAACAGCGTGAGTCTAGAGCTCAACGACTCGGTGTACAATCAGAGGAGTGGAAGTTGCCCCATTCCTGGTTTTGTTTACACGTGTTTATGGAATCCACAGTGTATTTCACGCTCTCCATCGCAGGGTCACCTCATAACTACAACCTAGGGTAAGAAAGTATGGACACACGTGTTATTGTGGTACAATCTTTCAACGATTATCACAATAAAATACAAACCAATGTTTCTTTCAAGTTTCAAGGTGGTTGTAAAGTTGTCTGCAAAAGACATAAATATGACCTTACAACACAGATAAAATGTAAACGACTAAAGAAGACAAATCAAAATGATACAAGATGAAGAAACAAGATGCAAACTATGTAAAAGGTGAGGCTGAATGAAACAATTCGAACAACATCAAAGACAAAAGAAGAGGGAAAACATGCCAAGACAAAACAAAATTAACTCAATGTAACAAGGATGAAAATGATACAAAACAAAATGAAAAACAGAACAAGATCAAAACAACACAAACATTAAACAAAATGAAAACCACGTAAAGACCAAATGAACTAAAAGAAAGTAACACAAACGATGTAAAAGTCCAAACAAAATGAAAACAGTGTAACAGATTAAAACCATATAAAAGATGAAACAACATAAAAATGACATTTAAAAACAGATGAAAATGACATAAGACAAACTGAAGATGATGTAAAAGAGAAAACAAGATCAAAACACCATTAAAAATGAAACTTGCATAAATTGCATAAAATGATGACACAAGAACAAAAATTCTTTAAAAATGAAATAAGGCGAAAATAATGAAGATGTAACGAGATGAAAACAAGTTTCTAGTTTGATTTAATGTGGTGAGTCACTGTACAAATAATTTAATTACAGTAGATTTAAGTTGATGAAAATGACTTAAAAGACTCTCTTCTTCTTTTTTTTTTTTTGTACAACCGATAGAAGACACAATGCTTAATGTGCACGGATAAAGTGAAAACAACTTTGAAACAAGTGTTTTAATTGAGAATGTGATGATAGTGATACAACTTGTTTTACCACCATCGCCTCCTCTTCTACTGTACCAGGAGTTTCCTTTTTTAAAATTTTTTATTTTACTTCTTTTTTGTCACATCTCCACCTGCCTTAATGAAGGTGAATATTTCCTCAGCGCAGCGTTCGGCAGGTGTGGATGTGTAGACGCGTGTGACACACAAACAGTTTGCCATTTGTTTTGTTTTAATGCTCTGTGAAGCTGTATTCATTGACATTTGTGCTACCTGTGCACTTTGCAGCAGACGGGGGACCCCTGTAACGAGCACACAGACATCGTTTCCTATCACATTCCCGCCCCGCTGCACCACCTATCACTGTGTATTCATGCAGGTTTTATCAAAACAGGATTAGGTGTTAGTCAGTGTTTATAGATGTAAAACGGCTGTAAATGGTCCTCTGTCTTCTGGAGGTCTGCCGGAGCCTGCATCGCCAGATTGAGGCCATCTGTCCTCTTCCTCCTGCTTCCCTCCCACTTTGCATCTGAGAGCAGCGGAGGTAGGACCTGATGACACAAACTGCACCAAGCAGGACCTGGCTTTTAGGCTTTTTAGCAACATTTTTAGTGTTCACTCAAGGCTGGATGATAAAACGATACTGACAGTATCACCCTTAACAGTCGTAGACATTTTCTTTTGGCACAATAGGGGCAAAATAGCTCAGTGTTTTTCTTATTTTATGTAGTTTTACTGATGCCTATTTTGATGTTGAACATGTTTCTCATCATTAGAACTGATTTCAAAGTTTTCTGAGGATAAAGAATAGTTAAAATCCAAACAATCTTAGTCTGTGATGTCATTTTAGTTTGAATAAGAACTCAAGACTGCAGATATTTTTGCTGTGTGTAATCTGGCTTTTGCAAAATGAAACTGAAATAAGTCAAATAGTCTGGTGCTTTTCCCTTTTTTAAATTTTGTTGAGATATTTTAAATCATGTTCATTTTGTTTCATCCTTTTTCTTTTCATCCCGTTTGATCTTTTACATAGTTTTTCTTCTGCTTCCTTATTTCTGTTGTTTGTCTTGTTGCATCTTTTATATTGTTTTTATTTTGTTTCATCATTTACAACATTTTCATCCAGTTTTATCTTCCACAATGTTTTCATTTGCTTTGTTTCCATTGTTTTCATCTTGTTTGTATCATGTCATTTTCTTTCATCTTTTCGGTCATTTTCACCTTGTTTTATCTTATGTTACTTTCATCTTGTTTCATATTTTACGCTGTTTTTATGTTTCATCTTTTACATTGCATTCATGTCATTTCCTCTTTAAATTATTCTTATCTCGTTTTGTCTGTTTCATTAGGTTTGTATTGTTACATCACTTATCTCGTGTACTCGTTACATCATTTGTGAATAGTTTAAAACCAACTTTCATGAGGACTAGAAATCTCCCTTTAATCATAATTTTTTTTTTTTTTGTTCCTCATTATACCCAGCCCTAGGACAAACTCTTTTGCACTATATTTACCAAAGATCTTGCAGTCTGCGGCACCTTTTTCCTATTTTTAGTCTTCTAAAAAGCACGCCGACATGTTTTTGCAGCTGAAGGAAATATAAAGCACACCACTTCCCACATATGCAGTGTTTTCCAGGTGTTAGGAGTGGAAGAAGAATGTCGGTTGAATCACTGTTGTCGTACGCGATTAGTTTTACTGTGCAGAACGATGTTATAAGTACTCTTTGTAACAAATGTAAGCTTAATGAGTTGAAAATGTCGTTTAGGGCGGTGTCTCTCCTCTCTGATGGACAACACGTCTGAACCAGCAACTTTTCTTTTGTCTCTGAACACGCGCTCACACTTTTAGTGTGCATATGGGAGTGAAATGCACAGGCAAATGGAAGTGTTACAGTGCAGAGAAGGAAGGTCAGTACACAGAGATGAAAACAGCTCAAGACAAATGGGAACGTAGACCTAAATGGGCGCAATTCCCGAGGTGGGAAGCAGCTTTTTTTTCCTGCAGGATAAGAGCTTCGCTGGGTGTTTGGGTGTTTGTGAGAAACAGATGAGAGGATTGAGAGCTCCCGTGTATGGGAATAGGAGCATGTGATTGTGCTTAGTGCAGTTAGGACTGGGGTTTCCCTCGGGACTGTGTGCACAGAGAAACGAAGAGATTTATCCTGACCACAACACATTCGTACATGGCTAGATAAATGTGTTAGCCCTTCAAATGTTCTCTCTCACACACACACACAGCCACATGTGTAAGAATATTTCATGCAGCTCTCGGGGCAGGCCAGGGTTGTCTCACTCCGATACCGATTTGTCTTCCACACTGCATGGTTTGTGTGTCTGTTTACGTTAAAATTAATGTGGTGAGCGTGTGTTTATATGTATTCAAGACAGAGGCCCCTACAAAGTGTGTTTGTGTGAGAAGATGTGGCTCGGACACGTCCACCTCTCAGATTAATTGAATCCTTCAGGAGAGAAAACAGTCTCCTTAAGAGAAAGCACAAGGCACTGCTGCCCTGCTACAATAAACCTGTCAGAGGCAGACAAACGGCACGCACGCACGCGCACAAATACGCCACACACACACACAGCTGTCACACATAAGAGTGATAGGCCCGTGTGTGTGTGTGTGTGTGTATTGGAATCAATCGTGCAGGGGCATGTTGAAATACCCAAAGCATTAGCTAACTCGTTCACTCTGCCAGAACCCTGCCTTTAACTCAAACAACAGCCTGGAGCACACAAAGGTCACACACTGCGTTATGTCTGTCTGTTTGACTCGATGTTGAGTCTCTGTGTGTCCAATTACATAAGATTGGACATTTATAATGGTGTTCCCAGGACACTTAATGAAAATTCACAACGTGCAGAGGCATAAAACAAATGCTGAGGCCAGATACGACACAAGGAAAGTTGGATGTAACTGTTTTTTTTTTTTTTTTTTTTTTTTTAAATCTGTTGGTTTCTAACTGTAAAGTACTTCACACTCGGATAAATGAGCTGAGGGCTTTAATAACCTCCCGTTAGAGCCGTTCTGGAGTTTTCTCTATGGATTGTGGAAGATTCAGATGCAAAGGTGGGTGTTTAAGGGGTTGCTGCTCAAGATAGCATTGGGTATTTCAGGAAGAAAACATATTTACTTTATTTTTAACCATTATTATTATTAAAGGGTGTCTGCAGGTTTTTCAAAAGTCTTAATGTCTTAAACTTAAACTAGGCCTTAGAAGTTCTTAAATAGTCTTAAATTTGAATCTGTGAGCGCTGAATCGCCACGTACATTTGATCTAATTATTGATTTTTAATGTCTTTTTGTCAGTTTTTACTTAATACTGTCCTAATTAAATGGCTTTAATAATCATATTCCCACATGGAAGCTGCTTTTGTAAATGAACATGTGTATATTATTTACTGTAGCTTTATATTTACCAGCAACGATTTAAAGAAAACATGTTTTGTCCACAACGTGGCCTTTTTATTACGTCCGAGTACAACTATTTTAGCAAAGTTAGACTAAATGATGAATAAACAACGTGCCAAAAATGTTAGTACACTGTGAACATCCACCAGGTCACTGATGACTGGGTTCTGGTTCTGGTTTGAGTTACATTTGAGCCATCTTTAAACAATTTTAACCCCATGTTAAACACAGAAAGCAGAAGATGCTCCTTTCAAATAAAGTCATATACATGCATTTTGATCTTGCACTTCTTTTACAGCCATAATCCTAAGTGAATGATCAATTAAAAAGTCTGTACATTAAAAGGTTTAAAGCAAAATTTGCTCACAAGAGACAATTTAATCTGAGAAAAGTCGTTTGGTGAGCTTTCTCTCTGCATGGATTTTGGAGTGATTCGGTTAACATGCTGCCAAAAATGGGTAAGAGTGGCCTGAGCAGCTCTATGGTTCTTTGTGTTAGACGATGAACTCGTGCTACATGTATGTGTTTAGTTGACACATTTTTCTGTATGTTCTTCGATGTATGCATTCTGCATCTGTGTCATCATGCAACTGTCATGCATGCCATTCTGTCTCTATGTGAAACTGTGTGTGTGTGTGCAATGCATGCGCCTGTTGCGAGTATGTTCCCATTTGTTGCTGTAGGAGTGTGTGTCAAAACAACACCTGCCGTCTTCACAGGAGATTTCAGAGCGCAGCACCAAGCAAACGTCGCCAGGCTCCAAATACACATGAGGTGTGTTTCCATCCAACTGTCAGAGTACAAAGTTTCAGTGAGGCACAAGTAACAAAACACTACGTTAGTGTGTTTTGGTGGAAGTGAATAAATTGGCCTCCTGAGTATAAGACGAAACACATTTATAGCCAACTGTTCTTGAAATACCCAGGATTCAGTGGAGTTATTTTTTATTTCGTCAATTTTTGAAGAAGGGCTAAAAGAATGGTGCACACACTTCTGCAGCATATCCAAGTGATAGAAACCACCTTAAGCTATTTGGCTACTCAAAGAGAACGATGAAGAATCACATTTAATTCATGCCCTGTTACCACAGCCATGATGCTCAGCTGCTGTTTGGAAGAAAAGACAAATTACTGATATATGTTTGTGAAGAAAATCATTGAGATCATGTGATCTGCTGCTTTGGTTGTTTTGCAACCATTAAACGCTACTACTACTACATAAACATGACTCATTGTGGTTTGCAAAACAAAACACTGACTTGCCGTAACACGAGCGTGTCCCACAGCAGAGTCGTCTTCAGGTTAAGTTGAAAGACGGTTTGCATTCAGCCTGCACTCACAAACACAAACAAGAACAGCACCTCTGTGTTGGAACCAGAAAAACCAGATGCATATAGGTTCAGTCAAATGTTTAGACACACCTCCTCTTTCACTGTTTTTTTTTTCCATTTTCAACTTTGTACATTAATTATGAAGGACATCCAAACTGAAAGGATGCTCTCAAATTATGTAGTAAACAAAGTGCTCAACAACCCAGTGAGTTAGTTTGTGCCATTTCTTTCCATTGTAATGGACTTTGGGTCATCAGTTGTCTTGTGCAGTGGGAGACGGGGTAGCAGAGGCAGTAGCCCTATTATTGCTACTACGATTGCTGTACAAATCCATATTACTGCAAGAAAGACTCAGTTAAAAAGAAATGAAGGTGAATTAATCTGAAATCTTTTAAGAAATTTCATTGTTTCCCCAAGGGCTCTCATGAGTACCGTTCCAGGAAAAACTGAGAGCTACCTCTGATGCAGAGGATAAGTTTATTAGAAATAACAGCTCCAGAAACCACCAGTTTACAACACGTCAGATAGCATTTGAAGACTGCACTTGGCGATGCATTCAAAGTTCTTGAGACATTTTGTATTGACTTGACCTTCATTTCCAAAGGCCATAAAATGTATTTGTTCAGTAGTTGTAGTGGCTCTAATTGACTCTGTACCCAGCCTTTCTCTGCACAGAACTGATGGTCGAAAGTGACATTAAAAAGGCAAGAAATGGCACAAATTAACTTAACTGTGAACTGAAAACTGTTCCTAGTGAAGCTCATGAGAGACGGCCATGACTATGCAAAGCTAAATCTGACTACTTCGTACAATCTAAAACATAAAATACATTGTTTTTTTGTTTTAATATATAATTCCACATGCATTCGTTCATGCTTTGGATGTCTTCAGTATTAATAAATGATGTGGAAAGTAACTTGACTAGTGGTACACATTTCAAAATGATTAATACACACTAAACGACATGCTCGCATGCTGAAGGAATACATGGTGTAAATCAGTGGACTGATGCATGTTGCCAGTTGTACAAATCATGCACATCCATTGACTCTGCATGAGTGTATGGCCCTATTTTCCCTGTTTTGGCTCCGTGGCACTGGGAGGTTTAGTGGTTTCCAGTGCCAGTGTTCTGGTCTGCTGCTCTATTCGTCTCTGCCACAACTGAGTTTTACAGTTTGAATGTTTTCCTAGCAGGGAATAAAAACCTGAGATCAATAGCGATTCCCCTCCAGCTAACCCTGCTCTGAGTACCACTGATGGATAACAGATGGGTTTAGAGTGTGTGTGTGTTTATGGCAGACATTTATATCAGAGGTTTTCCCTCAAATTTTTGCACAGTATCCAGTGTAGTTTTTTTTAGATTCTGCTGTGTTTCAGTCAATCTCGCATTGATTTGTGATCCAGACTCTTGTTCTTGCGTTTGATTTTACTGATTTTCATGTGCGTGCGTGGTTGTGCTTATGTCACATTTACAGTTGAGTCTCACAGACCTTCCTTTCATTGATACTGAGGTATTTTTTTATATGAGGATCTGAAAATGAGACTGAGAACGTGTTAGGAGTCGGAGAGCATGTTACTTTGCAACTCACTTATCCCAATATGGCAAACTAACTGTCTTGTGAAGTGGGAGCCAAATAGTGTGTGTGTTTCTGGGGTGGGAAAGCGGGATGGAGTTGTGAAGAGAGCAAGCGAGGAAGGAAAGAAACGGCAGCGGGAGAGAGGGAGGGAGGTAATGAAAGAGTAATTTCAAAACATTTAAAGAAACATTCTCCTCTCAACTACCATTTGGATGTTGTTTCTGGAACGAGGAGTGCAAATGTTTTCCCTTGCTCTACCCCTCCCTCCATTCCCTCCTGTAGACTGTTCAGGAAGGGAAAAGGGAATTGGGATTGTGTGGTTTTTTTTTTTTTTTTTTTTTTTTTTTTTTTTCCCCAAAAAATT
>JAQQAE010004403.1:0-18818 GCA_029823295.1 Pseudamia nigra | reverse complement strand
TCATTTTGAAAGGCTCCCGCAGTTTTAGTTTTCCTTGAGTCTGACTTGACAGCTTCAACGTCAACACACACACACACTGTATATATTTTTATATTTTTTTGGTCACACAATGTGAAGTTACACTGATTTAATTTCATTTCACAGTAAATTTTTTTTTTTCCATTTGATTTTTTGTTTTTTTTAATGCAAAAAGTAGAAGATGGACTGATGTCAAACTATCAGTAGATGAGTTTGTCTTTATCTTCTGAGCCTCATGCTATTATACTTATGCAGCAGAAAAGTACAGATTTTTACAATTCACCAAATCACTGCTTTATATTGCTCCAGATTTGTTTAATACATACAGAATATACTGAACTAATATAATCAAACCTGTTTGTTTTGTTTAAGGACATTTTCATTCATTGTTTTACATCTGGAACTTTTTTTGTAGACTGAAAACAACATTCACCACATACCTTTCTCTCCAGGCTGTTTGTCCCAGAGGAGTGGCGTGCTTTCAGGAAACCTGCAGTGGTGGACCAGCGTGTCGGGTTCTTCCTCGATGGCTGCTCTTCTGTCTGGACCTGTGGCTCGCCACTGATGTAAGGTCCATTGATGGTGAGCAGAGCAGGGTCACTGCTCCGTCGGACATGGAGGGGCATGTCTAAAAGAAAGATGAAAACTGGATGTTAATGTCAGTTTGCTGTTTAATTTTTTAATATGGAAGAAAGGCTGTTTGTGGGGTAAAACAAAGTGACAGCTGCTAAATGCTGTCTCCAAAAAGCCGTCCCATTGACCTCCATTGAACTTCTTTCTGGTACCACATTGTTAATGCTGTTTTTGCTTGTTTGGTTTTCACAGAAGTCAGTGTGGTGTCACTGAGTTTAACTGAAGTGGTCTGGTGGCAATTTGGTGCATTTGTACTTCCTAGGTTTTCAGGCAAATAGAGAACTTTAAGATTTCCTATGTAAGCATTACCGTATATCCCGGACTATAAGTCAGACTTTTTTTCATCGTCTGGCTAGGGGTGTGACGTATGCTCAGGTGTGACTTATATATTAAAACATTTTACGTGTTAGTTATTTTCACACTGAGAGCACAGCTTCACAGCAACCGGGAGGATGAGCCATGCAACTTTCCAGCAAGTCATCGGACGGATCGACAGGGCATGGACTTGAGTGACAAACAAAACCATCCTGTCGGGATTTAGAAAGGCTGGAATTATTGGAAATGGAACTGATGCCGAGTCTGACGACAGCAACGCAGAGGAGGAAGCGACGCTCCGTCTACCTCCGGAGTTGTTCAGAAGCAACACAGAGGATGAAGAATTTCAAAGATTTAGTAATTAGGAGTGAGATTGTGAGTTTGGTGAACTTGTTAAATTATGTTCTTTATGGTATAGTCATGTGAATAACTGTTAATATACAACATTAACATACGAGACACATATTCAGTCTGTTGTTCTCTATTCTCTTGTTAATATAACTTGCGTTTCAAGATGAAATGTCTGTTCTTGGTGTCGGATTTTGTAAAATAACTTTCCCCCAAAAAATGCGACGTATAGTCCAGTGCGACTTATATACGCTTTTTTTTCTTCTACATTATGCATTTTTTTGGCTTGTGCGACTTTTACTCAGTAGTGACGTATAGTCGGGAAAGTACAGTAATTGATAAAGGTTGTTGGTTACTGAATTATATATTTCTTCCCCTGACAGACTGATTAACTACAGCTAATAAATAAGTAAATAAATCTGAATGCTTACATGAAAAACAGTCTCTTTTTTTGTCTGTATTATATTCCATCAGAGTCAACAGATCCAGGTAAAGAAACCTGATGTTATCCTCTGGCCTCTATTGGAGTTGGGTTCTACTCACCCATAGGTTGCAAGTGCAGTGTTATCAGTAGTTTGCTGACAGTGTTACCTTGGCAAGATTTGATTTTTCACTTTACTCTCATCTTATTCCATCCTCCTGATTCCACCCTCCTGTCCATATACTGTATGGTCACTTCCATCTCCAAGATGGGGACAGGCAAAAAGCAAACTCAACATTTCAGAACTGTATTACACAAACCAGTGGCTAATATCACAATGACCACATTATTTGATCTGAGTAGGTTAACAAAGTTACTCAGCCATCTCACGCTGGACTGATTGCTTGGCAGTGGAAGAGTATGCTCTATGTTGCCATGGCAGGAAAGATTTGATTGAAAGGTAATTGAAAGGTGACAGGCTACATTCCACTTATCAAAACAGTCCAAAAATGTGTGCTGTTTTAAGTTTTGTTCATGGTGTGCAAACAGTTGTGTTAATACGGAAAAACTTAATGGCAACTTAACAGGAGAATGTGGATCCCGTAGTGAGACAAGTTTAAAATCAACGGTTTTTGCCTTGCCCTGGAGTAATCTGTCATATGCCTGTCATGTCACTGTGATTACATTTAATTTATGAAATGTGATATTTCTGTAGCTGAAAAACATAAAAATACTGATGGAAATATGTTCAGTGAAGATAGAAAAATTGCTGGAACTATTTTTGTTTCACACACAGTGTTAGTATAACGAAAACTGATGTGATTCCACTGTCATCCCACCAAAAAATGTGATTTATCACTTCAAAGTCTCATCATTATTTCAGCTTTATTATCAGAGAACCCCAAAAAATACCAAGCCGCAGAGTGAGAACAGCAAGATGAGTTGAAGCCTACAGAGCCTTGCATGAAACTCTACACTGTGTTGAAAACATTATTGTGCATGGGAAATAGGCAGAGGTTGAAATAACAAAGCCAATAAGAGCACAGAGAAGAAAACACAACAGTCCGTGCATGTACACAAGACACAGCCTTATGACATTAAAAAGCACACTGTGGTTCAGTCCCCAAGGAAATCTGTTACTCATAGACTTTTACTTATTATTTCCTGCCTTCTTATTAATATTTTCAGTTTTCAGGGACAGTTTGGGAAGGGTGAGGCAAAACTAAAGGAATAGCAAAAAGTAGTAAGTGTTTAGTGAAACTAATAAAATTGGTAGACTAGGATTTTATCTGAATATTTCAGATCATTCTTCCTCACAAATGTCTAACTTGATAATATCTGTGAAGTACATAAATGTGACATTATTTCTCAGAAATGTGAACTAAAATAGGTTCTTTGAGCTGAAAATTAAATCCCCTTCAATGATTCATATGAAACAAATAACAAATATGTAAAAATCTGCATTTTATAGGTCAACAATGGTCCAACTCACCACTTAATAATCATGAAATGTGTAGAAAAAAAAGACTTTAAATCAGAGGCATTCTGTTCATCTGTCATTCGGAAAGAATTACCCAAACATTTTGCAGCAGGTCAAACTGATGCCATTGTATCGCTCTGGGGCAGTGTCTATCTCTATTCAGTTTATGTGTTTTGTTGATTTTTAACCATCCTCCTTCTTCTCCTTTCGGCTGCTCCCCTCAGGGGTCGCCACAGCGAAATACCAATGGTTCGCATGTTTGATCTGGCATAGGTTTACGTCGGATGCCCTTCCTGACACAACCCTCACAACAGGGGACAATAAAAAAATTTTGCCATCACTAGTGTACCGTCACTAGGAAAACTTAATGTCTGAAAAACATACAAAAAAACCTTTAACATCTGAAAAAAAAAACTAACCCTAACCCTACATACCATTTTAAAAAATACAGTATTTTTAGAACACAATTTAGGACAATACAATTCAATTCAATTTTTATTTGTATAGCGTCAATCATAATCACTGATTATCTCTAGGTGCTTCACAATTTGAGGGTGAGACCTCATGACTATACAGACAGACAATCATTCACAACTGTCGACAATTTAGAGTAGCCAATTCACCTAGTGCATGTTTTTGGTTGTGGAAGGAAGCCAGAGAACCCGGAGAGAACCCACGCACACACGGGGAGAACATGCAAACTCCACAAAGAAAGACCATGCTGCCCGGCTTTGGGATCGAACAGCTGTGAGGCATGAGTGCTACCCACTGCACCACCGTGTCACACATACAGGCTGTAAAATTACCTTTCTTGATTGTGAACTATGGCAGGTTTAAAAGCCTTCAGTTCCTTGAGGGAAAGGACTGCTGACATCATGAAAATGGGCAAAAATCTCAGTGAGTAGGTCACTCTGCGTGTCTGGACTTTTTGCCTTCATACAAACTTATGTAGTTCTGTATTTGTATTGTGGGTGTTTGGTATAGTGTTAGTGCAACATGCAGGATGATCCAACTGTGTGCTCATAATGACTCTGCATTTTCTGTGGGAACACAGTGTTTATGTTTGAAAATTTCAGAGCCAACAAGTACAATTTCGGTGGAGAATCAACATGTGCGTTCGCATGTACGGTATGAACATACTTGCGTTGGCTGACCAGCATGTAGTCGGGTCGACCTGAGCGTGGGACCTCGGCTCTCTGAGTTGTGGGAGCCAGTGGGACTCTGGGATATGGGGCAGAGCTGCCGCAGGCTGTACTGACACAATACAATACCTCCACTACCACTGGTAGAAGGGGACATATTTAGTTTGTCATCTCAAGTTTCCTGAAAATTGTAACGCTTAATTTTCTGAGTTATGTTGACTAGTTAATGGATAAATTTCTTTCTTTTTTGGCATGAGTTTATGAAGGGAAGACAAATGCAATGAACAAAATAAGCCACAAAAAGAACAAAATCATCCTTAAAATGAAAAAACAAATATTGGAGCCATAGTGATAAAATAAACAACAATTGCCAAGCTATACAAAAATGTAAGTGATAACAAAATGAAAAATTTACAAAAATGAAAAAATGGAAAGAAAAACAGCATAGAAAATCAACAATAAATAAACACAATAATAAAGTAATGAAGAAAAATGAACAATAAACAAAAGAGGGGGAAAAAAATTGAACACAACATACCCACAACTGTCATTATTTACAGGACAGGTAGATACTGCAGCTTTCAACATCGACTGTAGTTAATTAGTGAGTGATGTTGGGTTCCTTTTTACTTTTTGTTGCTTCATTTACAAGAATGCAAATTTAATTATGAAGCCCAGACATGCTCTCTTTCTGAATAATTTGTATTTTGTAAATGGCTTTTCAAACTGCTATATGTTCATTACACTGGTATCGTTTTTTAATCAGTCTGCAGAGGAGTTCAATAATAGTTTCCATGTGTAGATTTCAGTTACTCTGTCTAATAAGTCTATTAATTATGCTTTTAAAGGTTGTGGAAAAAAGACAAGAAAACTGGCAAAAACTCCAAGGAGCCCAACATCAATTAGTCACTGAAAGCTGTACTCACTGGCCGTTCATGAAAGTAAAGGGAAAAAAAAGTTAATGAAATTTCTCCTCTTCTGCGTCAGACATTTCTCTTAAAACCCATTAAATTTGGCTGATGAGATTCAGTATCATCAATTAAGCAGGGTAAGAATTTATTATGGAGACAGTTAAATTGGATGTAACAGGCAGGCATGATAATGAACAGAAATCTCAACGCATTATCGCAAATTCTCATCCAATATCACATCTAAAAATCCAATAAGGAGCGTGCTGTCCTTTTTCAGCTGTGAAGGAGTGTAGGCGCCAACACAATGGATGCCCTTCAATCACTGCCGGTTCACAGGTCATCAAGGCTCAGGTCTACTGTCAAACATCTTTCAAGATCCAAGGTTTATTTTGTTGTCATTCAACATGCTAAACACGTTAAAGTACAAAATCTGTGTCCCCACCATTAAAAATATGTAACAAGAACAATAAATAGCTAGTGATAAAAACACCTAAAATCATATCATAATAAAAACACATTACTAAAAAAAATGAGAATATGCGCAGGTTACAGCACAGAGTTCAAAGGCCTCACAGCCTCAGGAAAAAAGCAGCAAATCAGCGTTGTTGTTCAGACTTTGAGGCAGTGAAGCCTTCTGTCTGAGGTGTGGAGGGCAAACAGTTCACAGGCAGGGTGGGTAGGGTCAACCATAATGTTTGATGCCCTGGGTCTGCATTTGTTGACATAAATGTCCTCTAGGGAAGGGAGACTACTATTAGTAATTTTTTGAGCAGCTTTAACCACTCTTTGCAGTGCCTTCTTGTCAGCCTCAGAGCAGTTGCTGTACCTCACAGAGGACACAGGAAGCTCTCCACCACACAGCAGTAAAAAGAAGTCGGCACAGCTGCGCCGAGGCCAGTCTGCTTCAGCCTCCTCGTAAAACGCAGCTGTTGGTGAGCTTTCTTAACAATACTGGCTGAGTTTGTGGCCCATGTGAGGTTGTTGGACATGAGCAGGCTCAGATATTTGAATGTGGTCACCAGTCTGCCTGTCAAAAAGTCCAATTAAGCTGGGGACACACTACACAACTTGCACGGTCATGACAGATTTTGAAAAGACTTGGAGTTCACTCTAACCCACTGGTTTCGGTAGATTTTTTTTATGACGACTGAAAGACTGGGGATCACAGGTTTAACGACTGGGCCTGATGAAGGATCACGCACGACATGACTCGTCAAACTAAATGAAGTCAACTGAGCACATTAAACTCTCATGCAAACTCTCGCAAGAGCAACCGTGTCTGTGAGCTGTCTGTTTTGAAAAAGAAAAACAGGTATGGCTGTTTGCAATTGTTGTCTTGATACTCCCACTAATTACTGTCATCTTCGTGTTCTGATGCTATTTCCTGTGGCCTGACTACTCTTTTTCAGAGTTGGCAACGTGTGTTTTCAATTGGGTCGGTAATCAGCACACACTACCTGACAGCGTCCAGAATCAGCTCAAAAAGTGGAACATGTTTGATTGACTGCGACTGGTGTCTGGTCAGGTCTGTTCCCCTCACACACTTGTAGATTTGAGTCTTTTTCTCTGCACACACCATCAGATCTGTGTGCCAACTAGCCATGCAGACTGTGCCCAACTAAGGCTGACTGGTACAGACTCTGCCCAACTGCGAATCATAGGTAAAACCGGGCAAGAAATCTTGTAGTCCTCAGCTTTAGTTACACATTGATGGTTTAACCCCATCAGTAGTAGTTTACTGGGTAGTGTCTGAAGAACGATGGTATTGAATGCAGAACTTAACTCCAGAAAGCGACATATTAAAACAGTAGATAATGAAACAAACTGCAACAGGAGATAATGACACTTATTAATACAGCATGATGCAATATACACAATGGTGCATAAAGCACTTCTGACTGTCCCGATAGGCACTGCACACTCGTGTGTTTTATGTGTCTCCATCTGTCTGTGTGTGTCTGCCTATGTGAGAAAGGCTTTGCTTGATGCAAATTAACAAATCACCTACACAAGTCAATTTCCCATCCAAACCTACTGTAATTATAGTGGAAGAAGCAACTTGGCCAGGAAAAACTGCAGAGGTGGATGAACTCTCAGCGTCACATTTGATTTACTACTCAGTGAACAGAACCAATTAGTCAGACTGGCCGAGTATCAAACACCTATCTCTGCCTGGAAAAAAGCACTTCTGTCCAATTAACCGAATTTATGGACAGGACCAAGGCACCACAGAGCAGTGATAATGTAATTTGTTGTGGTTTGCTGTAAACTGCTGCGGTTACTGACATCTGACGTGAGTAAAAAAAATGTGAAGTGTGAGAAATTCAAGTGTAAAGGACAACGCTTTGTGAAATATTTTTGGTTCTAATGTTGTCTTTAGAGAGACTAGGATCACCTTAAAATAAAACTGAACAAATGTAAGGTTGCTTGAGGTAATTCTAGGACTACAAAATGTGCAGAAATGACACAAATTGGTAAAAATTAAATATTCAAGTCACAACAGAGGACTTCTGTTGGGCATGCATTATAGATGCAAAATGCCTTTTGGTTGGTCAGGGTTAGACATGTGCCTACGAAATGGTAAGACTTCATGCAAGAGGTACATACATTTTTCAAGTATCTATTCAAGTATTGAAGGGCAGTGGTTCTTAACTGGTCTGGCTTCAGGATCCACCATCACCTCGTAATGACAAGCCACAACCCAGAGTCAAGGAAAATGTTCAAGTTCTCAAACTTATTGAATGAAAAGATTGTGCAGTTTGATCGTGAGATAGTAGAATGGAATATCACAGGATGCCAACACAAAAACAAGTTCAATGATAAACCAAAATAAATGCAAGTGGTGATGCTAGAGGGAAATATTCCCTTTTATTCTCAATTAGCTGCATTTTAATTAAACCAAAAAACTTCACATCAGTAACTTTAGCCTTTTTAACAGACTCAACAGTGCTTTCAGGCACAAACATGAAATAAAATGTCCAACTACTGAGAAGTAGCTTCAAAAAGACTCAAATCATGTAGCTTTAGCTGAGAATCCTCACTCTCTGAATCCGTGACAACCAACATTGTATTGTGTGAAAAAAAAAAAATTTTCAGTGACAGTTTTTAGCCACAATCTCAAAATAAAAATAAAAAAGGGCAATTCAAAAGGATTCACGTACACAAAATGAACTTTTCTTCTCATTACCTCATCAATAGGTAAATAGTGAAAAACACTGTGCTTTGAAGAAAATTAAGCAGCATCACTTCAACCTTAAGTGTAACACTAACATCATAGACCTGAGTTAAGAGGAATTAATGGGAGAACTGGGCATGTTTAGTCCTGACAAGAGTCCCAAAGTCTGGAATTATAAAAATATTGTGCCCCCTCCCCTGCACAGATGCAGGTAATGTGTATAATTGGTCAAACACATCGGCAACGTAAGCAACGTATGCGAGCCACACACTGGTACTAAACAGGTCTAAAAACGGGCCGGTACCTTTCCCCTCAGAAGCCAGTCCTCTGCAATGGCTTCTTTAATGTCACAATACAACGTGTCACCTGGTAAGATGAAGAGTGCCTGTTCTTGCTTCAAGCATGAAGAAGTAAGACACTTTTGTGATGTTCTCAGGTCCTAAAGCCATCTTCAGTTTTGATGATGTCATGCTTTCATGTGCCAACACCTCGCTGCAAAAAACACACTGAGGGTTTTATCCTCAATATAAGAAAATCCATATGTTATATAGTCTGCTCATACCTGTGTTTCGACATGCTCAATTAGTAAGTGTAAATAAAATTTGTGGGTCTTCTTCTACGCTGTGAAACGGTGGGTGTCCACTCACATTAAAAGGGCATCATTGCCACTTATTGTTATGGAGTGTGAATCGATGCCACACTGTTGATTTTTTTTCTTAACATTTGTTGCCCACTGACGATGGATCCGCGGCCCACTCTTGGGTTGATTAGAGTTGACAATCACTGGCCTAGATGACACCTCTTTGCGATTTTGATACACTGATGCCCGAGACACAGAAAAGCTAACACTTTAGCCACTTATAGTATGTGCAAATTATTGTGAGTTTCAAAAATGCAAATGAGCTTCATTTTAATTTTAGGTGGGCAGTTAAGACCCATATCCATATGCAAATGCAGACATACATGGTGCAGATGGTTATAACATAAAGGGTCAAACAAAATATCACCGTCAAGCTATAAAAGAATGTTCTCTACATCTTTCATTCAGGCGTATTTATTTTCTGGACTTTTGGGAATAAATAAATCTACAATGGGACTTACTGGTGCGCAGGGCAGAAGGTGTGACCTCAATCTCACTAGCAGCCTGATAAGGTTGGAAGGCGGAGGCGCCACTGCCAGCAGTGAGGTCTGCAGCAAACAGGTCAGGACTCTGCGTCCCTGTGGAGCTCGCACTGGTACCGTCTCCTCCATGATGAGGCTCCTGCTCATCGTACACTGCTATTAACTGAAGGGAGAGAACAAGAACAGAAAACAAGTCAGACTTCAGACAAATGTACACAAACTGCACATTATGAAACAACAGAAGGCCTCTCCTTGGTAGAGTCTTCCCAAGGATCTATGCACACTTATCTGCCGAACAAATATTTACCCTTTCTCACAATCTATCAGCAAATAATGAAATATTTATCAATGTCATCCATGTGAAACAGCTGACATTTTTGTGTCTCTCAAATTAGGCTCCACAAAATTTATTATGATGAATAATATGATAAAAAGAAAACAGATTCTTTTCAACAGTTCTATCAGAAATATTGTTTTATTCTTGGATAACTGCCATGCCAATATAGTATGTGCAAATTTTACAGCTCTAAATTATTGAAGAGCCAAGCTATTGAAAATGGGGTCCGGTGAGCGTTCGACCAACATGGCAGCTTAGCAAGTTGCTCAAGAAACACTGCACCATGAAAATACTATCAACAATAATCTACCCCCTTGGTTTCTACATAATGTTGTAAATATCTGAATGCTAAATTATTAAAAATAAATTATTTGCTGATGATACTAGTATATTTTATTCTGAAAATCATAATCAACTAATCCATTCTCTAAATAATGAATTAAATAAGCTTAAAAATGGATGGATTGTAATAAATTATCACTAAATATAGATAAAACTAAGGTAATGATATTTGGTAATTGTAAAAATAAAGAAGAAGATATACATATTCATATAGATATTGTAGTTATTGAAAAAGTTAAGGAGATCAAGTTTTTGGATGCAATACTGGATTATAAAATTAGTTGGAAACCACATGTCAGATACATACAAAACAAAGTGGCAAAAAATATTGCAATTATAAATAAAATTAAGCATGTCCTATGTCATAAATCACTTCATATCTTGTATTGCTCATTAGTACTTCCATATTTGACTTATTGTATAGAGGTTTGGGGTAACAGTTGAAAAGTAAACTTAATTCATTGTTTAAATTAGAAAAAAGGGCAGTCCGTGTTATACACAAAGTCGGGTTCCTCGAACATACTAATTTATTGTTTTTATATTCAAAGTTATTGAAATTATGGGATCTGGTTCATTATTACACAGCACAATTAATGTTTAAAGTCAGTAAAAACCTCTTGCCACACAATATACAAAATCTTTTCAGGGAGAGAGAAGGGAAATATAATTTACGGGGGAACAAAAAATTTTAAATGCACTTAGTAAGATCTACTCGGAAGAGTTTTTGTGTCCGTGTGTGGAGTAAAATTGTGGAATGCGTCGGGGGAGAAACACAGGCAATGTCCAAGCATCCACATATTTAAATCAACATATAAAGAAATGATTTTTGAGCAGGATGAGAATGAAGGGCAGTGATGTTACACTTTGTCTTCAGTGAGGGAAAGTTGTTGTTGTCTTATGGTGATTGTGAAGGCGATGGTGTTGTCTGTGTTTGTGTTGAACAGGCCAGAAGTGTATGTTTATTGTTGTTGTAATATTGTTGGATGTTGGTTTTGTTGTCAATATGGACTGTCATTGTTGTGTCATGTTGTTGTATAATTTGACTATGGGTGTATTATGGTGAATGTGGTTGTGGGATAATGATGATTAAAAGTGATACTGTAATTTGTTGGGTATGGAAAGGGGGCGGGACTATATAAGTGTTGGCTTCTTCCCACTCCTTTTGAACATTTAATTTTTGGCTTTTCTTTTTGTTTTGAATTTTATTCTTTTTTCAGAATGTTCAAATAAATAAAAGTCAATCAATCAATCTGCAAGTACAAGCTATCAAATGTTTGGGCATTAAGTATCAATACCTAACAGAGAAATTCAAAAGACACCACATCTCAGAGCTGACGGCCAGCTAAAGCTAGCAAGAACATGGCTAACGGAGATGAGCCCACACTTATTTTTTAATTGTTTTTTTTTTTTTTTTAATAAATTCCTCACGTCCTCATCAGTATGCTTATAGAGGGGTACTACGGTTTTAAGTCTTAAATGATTAAAAGATTTTAGCAATAATTATTGCAAACTGCTTGTCAAAGATAACTGGAAATATAATTAACACATGTCAATCAGAATTTTATACTTAATCAACAAAGTTCCAATAATATTAGACATCTAGTGAACTTCCAGGACCTTGAATATGACTCAATTCATCCTATAATTGTTTGTCATTAGAAAATGAACAAACAAACAAATCGTATCTGATACCACTTATGCCTGCGTCTTGACAAATGGGCTCATGTCTGATTCATTTCAGTTACTGGTGATGTTTAAGGTACATATATTTTTTAGATGATGAAAAGAATGAACATGACACCTGCTCATGTTCAGTAAGTTAAACAAAAACCAGATTTATGGGGCAAAATCCAGCATCAGCAATAAGTCAGTACGCTGGAATATTTTGAACACTTGAGAAATTTAATCTGTACTTGTGATTGATACAATGTATATTTTTTTAAATGTAAAATTTTGACTGGCATTCATTAAATTTAACTTGTGAATTGTATTCATTAAATTATATTATCAAAAAGTTGCTAATATTCTTTCCACCAATTGTGGTCATGCCTTTCTTTGTGGAATGTCTTCCGTATTGAATTAGACTAAATTATAGACCATATAATTATAAGTATAATTTAGGGTCTCTTTTCAGTGATTGAGTACAAAAAAAGACTCATTGACTAACAAAGGGTTTTAAAATGTACTAAAATTTCTTTCAGATTGTTTTTCTATCCATGTGTGCCTTCATTAACTGGTGATAAAAAGAAAACGCTGCAAATCTGGCACAAATCAAAGTGTGATTACCCACACCTACTGCCAGTTCTGCTCAACATACAGAGCCCTTTAAGTTCCGACATTCTGAAAGGAGGACATATTTAATGTCTGAGAAGAAACACAGTGCTACATTTAAAGTGCGATATAAATTGGTTGCTCGGAAACCAACAGACACCCTGCTGAAATATGGATGATGGCATGCTCCTGTACCATAACACAAATCGACATCCATCAGAAAAAGCTCGTCTTGCTAATTTTTTCCTTTTTATTTTCTGCAGAGCAGGCAAAGACACAGAGGGAAAATGCAACATTTGGATGAAGAGTCAGGCAGAGAGCTGGAGACGAGTGATGAGTGCTTGCCTGAATCACATTTTTCATATAATTTCTTCTAGCTGGAATGCCAACAACATGTTTGGAACTTATCTTCATAGAGCAGATGCACAGCAGTCACATAAGAAGACCACACAGGCCGTCAAAATATTAAATATGATGCAATTTGACTTTAAGACTAATAGCACTGACTGGTCCAGGCTCAAAGAGATCCAACTTAGTTTGATGCCCAAATGATAAAACATGACATTTTTTGAGAGAGTGAGACTTGTTCAAGCCTCTTCTGATTCCCATTACTGAGTTAAAGATAAGACTGGAAACAATTCCGCACATACTGTACATGCTCCGTTGGCTTCAACTGTAGTGATGGTTGTAGAGGCTCGGTAAAGCATCACAATATGCATTTTTTATACTATGATAACTACATTGCATTTTTCTTTTTTGTGCAAGGCTTATTTTGCTCACATTGTTAAATTCATTTTTGTCTTGTTGCATCTTTTGTAAATTTTCCAGGGGTTTTTGCATTATTTTGATCTTTTTTCTCTGTTATAACAATTTCACCTCTTGATGTCCTTTACTTGATTTTTATCTTTTGGAAATGTGTCTATTTTACTTCATTTCCATCCAGTCACATCTCCTACAGTGTTTTCTTGTTACGTCTATTCATATTCTATAATAGCACAACTGTCTTCTTCAACTCTCTCACAACCAAAAACGCTGTGGTGAGAGAGACTGGACCCTGGAGGACATGCACTCACACAAACACATTTACACACCTCTTGCTCATTAGCTTATTTATGTCGATGAGTGTATCTTTGCTATGAATTACAGCTTATATCAGACTTGACGTTAATGTGCACATACGCTAAATGGGGTATTGAAGGTCAGAGGGCAGGAGGAGAATGTGTGTGTGTTAAACACAGAGATTGTGTGTGACAAACTAGGAAAAAGTTTTGAAACTGGTATTACATTAATGTCAAACAAAAAATAAATTCCTTCCTGGCTCCATTAGTATGTCCCTCTAAATGGAAAAGATTTATAGGAATGCAGATTGCACTTATGAAGAAAAGAGATCAAATTACTAAAAATGCTCCCACAACCCATCTTAGCCCCTAGCTTTAAATTTGGGAAAATCAGAGAGAGCACAAGTGTGTGTATGACTCAAGAGAGCACAGAGCACGACAAGGCGTGAATGTCTGCATAAAGCTTTGCATGCTGAGCTGTCAGAGTCTCCCGCTCCTCCCTCATTAAAACTCACTTTAGCCAGAACAGCTGAGTCAGCAGAAATGCTCCTTCCCTGTGGGATACCACTGAGGAAACCCCCACCCTGGATGCCTCAACACCCCCAACCACTCAACCCGCTATGCTTTAACAACCCATGTGCTTGTTACTGTATGATATTTACTTCCTTCTACCGGTATATTCATTCTGTGGATATTTTGTAGATTTTCTTGTTTATTTTGTTCAGAGTTGATAGTTTTCTGGATAATTTTTATTCATTTTCATTCATTTTGTTTATTATTTGTACACTTATGTCTCGTGTTAATAGCGAATCATTGGTATTTCGCTGTGGCGACCCCTGAGGGGAGCAGCCAAAAGGAGAAGATGTATCGTGTTAATAGCTTTGTCAAACTTTGTTCACTGTCTCATACTTGGACTTGTCTCGTACTTGAATTCTTTTCATTTTCACAATTTATTCCATATCTTGTTTATTCTGATTTAATGTGCAGAATATCTGCATAGTTACTTTAAACTATCTTGTTATCTTGTAAATATACTTCATGAAAATATATAAATGCTGTTTGTGCTGGTTTGTAGAGCCCTTGAGGTCCTAAACTGTGAATTTTTCTTCCCTCATTCCCACAAATTATCATCTTGTGTGAACAATGTTTTAATTTGTGCAAACGAGATATTTATCTTGAGCAAACAAGATGATCTCTGGTGCAAGCAAGATGATAATCATGAATAGGTCATTCATTTGCATTTTAATGCTGTATATGTGCAAGTGACACAGGAATTTCATTATATGACATTCAAAGGTGAAAACAAAAGTTAATTAGGTAAGTTGTCTCTATTGTAGAGTGGCTGTGTGTAGCTGAAGTTCTTATAAAGATTTAATACACTGTAGATAATAATCCCTGCAATATCTCTTTTGCACAAGATAAATATCTCATTTGCCCCAGATGATATCCTATTAAATCAATATAAATTAAAAGATAATAACTCATTTGCACACGATGTAGAAAAATAAAATACCACTGTTTGGGACTTCAGCGACTCCATGCATTTAAGTTTGAATCTCTACAAGGAACCAAGTACATTTTTTTAGTATATATCATATAGCAATATAAGATGTGTACAACAACAATCATTCCAAGTTTCTATATTTCCATTGATTAAAACCACGACTGTCCAGCAGTAAAATAAATCTGTGACAGAAATTCAAATTTGTGCATGTGGGATATCAGTGGATTTGTACAAAAAGTGCAAGTTTAGAAAATATGTACAGTGTGCATTTTAAAAGGTTGTTAGTTACTTATTAAGACAACAGAAGTGTTTATGTGAACCAAAGCTTTTGAAAGAGCATCAACACGACTAAAAAGGCCTAATCTAATGGATATAATAGATCCTCAGTGGATGTCTCATCTGCCCCAGCTTTGCCAATGCCTTTAAAATGTCAAGTATTCTTGTTTGAGGACCTTAAACTCTAAGTGCCCAAGTTTTCCACATACTTAAACAGTGTCTACAATTATATGAAATATTTTTCCACTAACCTTTTTCTGATTTCTGCCTACCACAGTAACAGAATATCCACAGTTTTGCACAACCACCTAACCCACCTTAACTACTAGGTGGCTAATCAGCCATGTGCAAATCCAAGGGTGCACATCCACATCTGCATAGAGCCTCACTGCTGTAAGGCAAGCAGAAAATACTTTATTTCTCTGACTTCATGATTCTGTTGTCACTAGAGCTTCTCTCTCTCTCCTCTGTTTTGTTCGGTTACAGCTGCTCTCTCGCTCTCCACATATCACCTGACCATCTAAACATCAGTTTGAGCTGCTGTATGTAAAATGGGACTGAAAATGCTGATGTAGTAGTTTGTATTTTTTAAGGATTCTAAGAATTTGTTACATGTACCTTACCATAAACTTCATCGATACCATGTATTTGTACAGTTTGGTGACTGAATATGCTGGTGTACAAATCCCCCTCACAGTTTTTTTTTGTTATCAACTTTGTTACCCACTTTCTTTCTCATCCTCCTTCCCCCCCAACTCAAGCCAGACAAAGTAACAATAATTGAAAAGTAAATTACAATGGAAAGTGTGAGTCAGTCCACTTTTCGGCAGTCACTTGCAGCTCATAAATCATCATCATAGCCCTGGCAAAAACAATACCCTGGCAGCAGGGCCAGAGAGAGGGAACTAAAGGTCTCCCAAAGGGGAATTAATCCTCACGGATGTGTGTTGGGGAAGCAGGGAGGGGGTCGAATGGAGCAAGACACAGTTGCTGCTTGCACCACATCAGCAATTGCCTGGACTTATTTTATCACAAATCCCCAATCTTATGCAGCACAGCTGCTCAAAACTTTAACTCTGGCTCCCAAACCTGAAACATAAACCTCTCCAAACTGCATCTATCATTTGATTTATTCTCTCGTCACATAAAATAATGTGAAGTCATTACAATCCCACACTAAATTATGTTAGATCGACAGACAACACATTCCCCCATGTCAAACTATGCGTTGTGTGTTCTTTCATTTCATTTACTGGAGCTAAACCATATTTGTCAACAACTGCAAACACACAAATTTAAAAGAGGTAAGACAGATTATTAAGACACTGAAACAGTCCCCACACAATGGACATGACAAGATACAGCAACAACAGATATTAAATGACATAGTCTGCTGTAAAGGAGTTATGTTTGCTTTTAATAATAAACTGCAAATGATCATCCACAGTAGGTTCATTAATCTGCAGCCACACAATGCACAATCCCCAGTTTATGGAAACATGTACATTTAACAAATTCAGCCTTGGTACTTCACAAGTTAGTAAGAGGTCAGAGGGCAGCGGTTTCCAAACTTTGCCAAATCAAGACACAAAAGGGAAGTATGGCATCTCAGCTGGAATATCGAATTGAACACTAAATGAACAAAATGAACAAAAATGGACAAAATAATTACCAGAAATTTGACAAAACTATCAACCAAACTGAAAAAGTGAACTGAACTTTAGAATCTTTATATGCAGGAAAAAATAGGTACAGTGACTCTTGCATATGGTGGCTCAGCAAGGCGACCTTTGATTAAGTAGAGGACAATTTCTCTTCATTTAATAAAATGGGTAATTTTGATTGCAGCCACTTCTCGGGCATAATCCATCGATGATATTTTGCACAAGAGTACTGATAAAACGGAAACTCAAAAGCTGAATCATTGTTTTTTTATGCTTCTGTGCAACAGCCATGGCATGAGACATTTAAGCAAGCAGCCATTTTGAAGGGTCTGTGTTTGATATTGATATCAAGTGGCAAAGGCGGGACTGCAAACAAAAGCTTGCACCCATCCTCCCCTACAGTGGCTGCTACATATAAGAAATTTAGTAATTCTTTTGTCTCTTCTAGTGCATTTAGTCCAGAGGGAGTAACTCACTGTGGGTGACCTGCTGAAAAAACACAGTGGTACAACATGGAGGAGTCTATGGAGGAAACTGCATTTTAGATCTGAACTCGTCATTCGCAGGAGATTTACCAGATTAATAACTATGAATATCATGATTATCTACATTTACACTTTTAAAAAGGAATAAGATATTATTTTTGAGATTTCCAAGTCAATTATTGTGCATACAAATATGATACTGCAAACCAGAATGCTCTGGATGTGGCTTATACTAAACTAAGTCCATGTCAAAGAATGAGACTGCAAAAAAAAAAAAAAAATCGTCAGCCAAAGGCAAGAACCACTTCACTTTTGCCGACACAGCTGTGTAATCTCAAAGACTGTTGCAACGTTGCTCTCAGGTCAAGAATCTGCAGCCTAGAACATTTCTCAGTTACACTCTTCAGCAAACTGTGGAGAGCAAGGAAGGGGACTTTTCCCACAACCAACAGCCATCACAATCCTCCACATCAGTCTGTCGCAGCAGCCAAAAACCACAGAGCACAGAAAGCCAGTGACGACAAACTGGACCTTTGACATTGTTTATGTGAGAGGTTCAGTTGCAAAATGAGAAGTCTTGCATTTGAATTTACCATTTAAAGTTGTAAGGTAACATGACACTTCACATGACAGGCTGATCTATGGGCATGATTTACAGAGTTTTTTGATTTTGAAAAATGATCTTAGGTTTTTTTTTTTATTGTTTAAAAATGGATCTGTGTCACATCATAAATTTAAGCCTTTTAGGGTATCACTGCCCAGACTGGAAGGTGATGCTTGAAAAATCATTAAGGCAGGAAGGAAATGGGTTGAAAGTTTGAAAGATGTGACAAAAGTTCGAGTTACATATGATTAATCTGATGAGCAAATTAATTTAAGGTGGTGGTGAATCTGTTCATCATCCTGCGGACGGACACAAGTTCTCCTCTTTCATAAGTTGATTCTGACTTGTTACCTGACATCTTTTTTATAAGAATTTCACTATAATTTGCTCCATGTATCAGTTTTGGTGGACAGTTGTACAAAGCTGGATTTTCCAATAATATGCAAAAATAAGACGAACTCCAGCTCACATACTTTATCAAAAACAGTCACTTTAATAGGCTCTTAAATGTCACGTGTTAAGATAGAACTGCCTGTGCCCACATCCAAAAACAGTGTATATAATCATCAAGAGAATGGAGCATAAACACTCATTCAACCAGGTGCTGTCATTTATCTAATGAGTTAGGGCGTACTTACCGTAATATTCACACTATAAGCCGCGGCTTTTGTCACACATTTTCGACCCTGCGGCTTATACAATGATGCGGCCT
>JAQQAE010004402.1:0-12418 GCA_029823295.1 Pseudamia nigra | reverse complement strand
AGTGTTTTCAGGCAGGAAGATTAAGCATGTGACTGGTTGAATTCAATCAATCAATCAATCAATCAATCAATCAATCATTTCCCACCCCTTAATCCTCTCAAGGGTCGGGGAGGGTTCTGGAGCCTATCCCAGCTGACCCAGCTTACACCCTTGATGAGTCGCCAGTTCATCACATACAGAGACAGTGAACCATTCAAACTTACATTCATACCAATGGGCAATTTAGAATGACCAATTAACTTAACCCCTTGTGCATGTTTTGTTTCTGTGGGAGGAAGCTGAAGTACTTGGAAAGAATTCATGCAGTAACAGGGAGAACATGCAAACTCCACACAGACCTTCTTGCTGTGAGGTGCTGGCGTTAACCACTGCATCAGTGACGCTGACCTCATGCTATTGCTCTATTTCATGACTCAACACAAAAGCAACAATGCAGTTGCCCTAACCATGATATTTTGGCATGACTTTCTACGGAGTCGTGAAACATTGCCATGTTGTCTATCATCATACAGTACGTAGTCTTTTGATTATGTTTTTAACCACATGATTTCTGTCTCTGACAGCTTTAACAGGAATTGACTCTCAATACACCAGAAGCTTCCCCTTTGCTATAGTAAAACAGCACATCAAAAATTCTTATAATACGTGACTTAAAAACTACACCAAAGATAGCCATAAAATACCTTGAAATGTTAAGATGCAATCAGAGAGAAGTGTAAAGACAAGAAAAGTAATCCACAGCTTCCTTGTATAAACATATGTATGGATTGTTCTACATGAAAGAAAGCTGGAAATAATTGTTACAAGTATCAATGGAATTATAATGGGATGCTGCTTTTCAAACAAAAGACAAAGTAATAACATGCATATGACTCACTGTTGATTATCTGTCAACTAGCTGCTCACATGAGAGGAACGGCTGCAAGTATCTGAAGGCAAGAATACTAAGTGTGTGGGACAGTGCGCTCTTTGAGGATGCAGTCCTGCAGGGCATAAAGTGGATGAAACGACATTCTAGCACATTCAGGGCAGACATATTTGAGAAACAGAAGAAGCTACTATCACTGTGGCTGAACTATCACAGATTTGAAAGGTTATGGACACAGTGAAGTGTGGAGGAGGGAGCAATGTGCGTCAAAACTTTCATTGAGGATACAGAGAGAGCTGTTTAAATGAAACGCTTTCACAGCCGACAGCTTTCCATACTGTCCAACTCCTTTGCATCTCATTAGCATATTGCTTTTATGATTATCCTAAAGCTTGTTTATGAAATATGATGGCAAAGCGAAAAACATGTGCAAAGTTAATACAAAATCCATCCATATTTTTGTAGAGGTTTGCATAAAAAAGCAGTTTGTCTGGAGCTGGAGCTAATTAAGGCTGTGTATAGAGAAAATAAAGCAAAAGGACATAATTTTTCATGTTTCAACTTCAAAACTTCATTGTGCCTCTAAATTTTTGCTTAGGTTATCCAACAATGATGCAAAATTGTATCTGTAAATTCTGTAAATGTTTCATGTCCCCTGCAGACACGATGATGTGACATGTTATTTTTTCTCCTCTCCATGTCCTGCCACCTCTTTGAGCTGCACAAAGCCGGATGAGGCTCATCTTACCAATGTCCCCATTGCAACGAAGAAATCCAACATTTTGGCAGCACTCTGATTTGTTAACATGTTGACCTAGCAAAGCTGATGGGATCTTCCTTCACTTTCCTCACTTTGACTGGCTTTGCTATTGCTGCTGTTAAAGAAAAATTATACCATGAAGCCACAAGTAACAATTTAGTATCAACATAAGGCCTTAGTGAAGCAGCACTTTGGCTCCATTTGTGTTGATTTAAAAACTGTGCTGATTTTCTAACTTTCTGCCAACAATCTCCTACCAAATAAAGGGATCCAGTGATGCACACTTGTTTGAGTGGGCAGTATTTCCACTGAGGCAGTCCTTTGACATGTGCATATTGCTGCATTGCTGTTTTGTGGGTGTTAACTGTGTTTGTATTTTGACATGGTATAATGTTTGTTTGGGTGTTTTGTGGTGGGGTTGGGGTACTCTGAGGATGTGTGTGCATGTGTGTGTAGGTGGGGGAGGGAGGCACTGCTCTGCAGCCTGATATTCTGGGAACGGCAGGGTGGCGTTGTTGACCCACCTGCTCCCTTCTCTCTTCAGCTGGATCTAGTCGGATTTCAGCAGCTGCATCCCCTCACAAAGCACCTCTTTGTAATCTTCCCAAAGCGCACAAATACAACTGCAACCAGAAGAGGAGAGAGGAAGGAGGAGGGAAGATGGACAGTTTAGACAGAAAAAGGAAAAGAGTGGTTTTACTGGTGTGTGCCACTGTCATTGGTATACTGTGTCTTTAAGCAAAGTCACATACAGTACTGGGGACTTGTCACTAATAAAATGACCATCTCACACACAAATACTGACTGGACTGTAGCACTTAAACTCCTGTGCACATTCTTGCATGTACTGTAAAAGCAAACTGTGTGGCATGACAAGCCAATATTATTCAAATCAGACAGTTAAAAGGTGTATGCAAACCATATTTGCAAATTTATGCCCTAAAAAAGAAATTGTGAAAGTGAAATGTGGCCAATTTGTTTTTCATTAGCAACATTTTTCCTTAGCACTCTTGAGTGCAATGGATCTCACACCTCTGGATTATGTCTTGTCAAATGCATATCACAACACACTTCACACTGCATGGCTGTGTATATTTCTAGTCTCATGGAGACAAAATGTACTGGAGGACAGTTAAAGCCCCACTCCTCAGAATTTGCAGCCCAAAACAAAGACCTGCTGCCCCACATCTTGCATGCATCCACTGATCCCTGTGGTTCAAACCCAGACTCACTGGTGGCAAAGAAAAGGAGACGTCATTAGATTAAGCACAGCACAACTTTACTGCCATCATAAAAAAATGTACCTAAGTTTGAGGCCATAAATACACCTCAAATTGAACGATTTAGGGGAGGGGGGGAGGTCATTGGTTCTCATTATTGTACCAATTCATCCAAAATTGCATGGAGTCATACCTGTGTGGGGAGAACTCATGGGCTACTCAAGTATTCAGTCCTGCACAGAGATGACACACATAAACATACATATTGCAGTATCTCCAACTAGGATTGCTTAGAGCTCAGAAATGAAAAAATAAAAAAAGGCTGTCATATGACACAATGATACTACACTATTCATATTCATAAAAAGGGTTGTTTCTTTTTTGTAGAGGACCTTAAAGCAGCTTCTTGTTGAATGAGGGACTGTATGGCTCAGGAGATTTACATTCTCTCTTAAAGTAGCCAAAGCTGCCCTGAAGGCTGCTATTAGCAGAAATGAGAGGTATGTAGAACAGGTAAATGCCATTTCCAATAGTCCCTCGATGTAGCTAAAATAAGCAAAAGAGTTTAATTTAAATGTAATAAAAGAAAAAATATTGCACCTTTTATTAAATATGTGCAAGATAATGAGCTTTGAGGGTGGAAGTGATTGGCCTAAATGAGACACCAGACAACAGAGAAACTCTCACACACCCACACATGCAGAAAGCTAATCCAAGGTGAATGTGGTGAGTGGAATCAAATGTTGATTTGACAATCTACTGTAGGTATGTAATTTCATCTATGCACTGATAGCCCTCAAAGCTGAACAGAGTCACCAGTCAGTAAAGGTTAAACACTGTGAACTTCACCAAAAACAGTACTGTGATCCAGAGTGATCTGAGTCTGTTTATGCAACACCGATTTCTGTGAAACTCAACAGAAATTACGTAAATAGCCAGTGGTCAGGATTAGCATGACACTGCAGAAGGTGGGGGAGAGTTGTACAAGTCCAAAGTAAGCAACTTGGGGAAAATTCCACTGTGAATGAAAAGGTCTTGGACTTTGTGATCCATTGAAAAGACTCTTTATGTGCCCCATACTACACAAGTACTTCCGTGTACTCCTTTGTCCCTAGCTGGAGCCCTGCACCTCTTTAAAGGGAACAGGAAGTGACCTTGGTGACCTTGGACTCTCCCACATCATGTGACCTATAGCTGTGAAACACTCAGTAGTCAAGGCCAAATCTCAAAACACAACCTCATAAAATCAACACAAATTTGGTTTTAGCATGCAACCATGTTCAGTGAGCGCTGTAAACAGAGTTAGACAAATGGATCGAACTAGGCAGAAGATGACGGTCAACAGCCCTATCAGTGCATCTGCAACTACTGTACAAATCTTTCTTATGGAAAAAAAACTAACTAATAAGTAAAGTCATTAGTTTAAAAAAATAAAGGTCAATCAAGCTGAAAAATCTCAAGAACTTTGAATTTGTCTTCAAATGCAGTCACCAAGACCATCCAACATTATGATGAAACTGGCTCTCATGAGGATGCTGCAGAGGATAAGTTCATTAGAATTACCAGCGTCAGAATTGACCAATTTGCAGCACCTCACATAACGGTTGACAGTGCTGGTGACTACATTTGGGAACAGATTCAAAGTTGATGACTTTTGAATGTGTTCATGAACACATTCAAAGTTTATGAACACATTTCTTAAAGTAATGATGGACTATTTTTTCCTCTTTACTTAAGTATTTTGCCACGAGCATTTGATAAAAAAGTTGCAAGCCACTTGCAGCATTTTTGACAGTTTTTACTCATTTTTTCAAGATCCATCGAAAATGTTCCTTAAGCAGCAGAGAAACAGCAAATCTATTCAAAGGAATGAACAGATTTGACAGATTCAAAGGAAACCATTTTATCTAGCTTCAGTTGTTCTTTTTACATCTAGACTTGAATATTGGTCATTTTTACAAAACAAAAAAAAAAAAAAAATGAAAACATTTCAAACACAAAAATGAGAAAAATCCATTTTTCCTGAAGTAAACACTTTTTATCCCCTCCTTCGGGTTTCTGTCAGATGTTTTTCTTTTCTTATTTTGTCACTTTAGAACACTGTATTACATCCCAAGATGTGCAAAGGTGCCCTACATGATAACAGCAAAAACACAGATTCACAGGAAATCTTACCATTTGCGGGGAAGCACTGTCTCACAAATGATGGAATATCTTGTCAATGGCACGGAATGAGTTAACGGAGTGTTTCTTGCCATAATATGTATTTGTGCAGTAGTTGTAGAATCTCTAATAGGGTTATTGCTTCTGTACAAACCCTTCTATTCTCTACCTTCTGAATAGAAGATCATTGCAAGGACTACCTATTGAATCTGATGAGAGAATGTCATGAGTGTGCAAAGCTGTCATTCAAAGCAAAATGTGGCTACTTTGGACAATATAAAATATAAAACATGTTGCGGGTTGCATACCTACTTTTTCACACTTTGGATGTCTTTAGCATTGGACAATGTTGAAATGAATAAAAATGAAGAAAAACACTGAAGGAAACGATTTGTCCAAACTTTTCACTGGCAGTGTTCAGGTTGTTACAGTAGAGTAACTCTTCCACTAAACAGGTGTTCCATAATGCTTTCCTTCATTGCAGGTGAATAATGGATTCCAGGAATTCATTTTCTGTTCACAAAAGCAACGTACACAGCCGAATAAAGAAGGAGAACCCAGCTCTAGAGACTGAAATATTCTGTAAACTTTTATAGATGTTCAACAGAGTTCTTAAATTGTCAAAAACTCTATGGCCCATTGGTCATGCTTAGAATTCAATATTTACCTGTACTGAAAAAAAAATCAAATACAGTAGCTGTATAGAGTAAGAGTCAGAACATGTAGTTTGAACAACCTATGTCATATAATTAGTCATGCTGACATTTGCATTACCTTTAAAATGGAAATCTGATCACATAGAGGTTAGTAATAGGTAAAAAGATAAAAACCACTGTTGCCTAGATTTATTTTTTACAGTTAGTTGTTGATTAATATCAGTAAATTTGATGTTGAGAGATTAACTAGTTCTTACTTATTTTGTGTTTTATTACTTTGACTTAGCTGTTCAAGATAGCAGTTAAGCTCAGTTTAGACACACATAATGCATTTTCAGCAACAATTATATTGGGAGGCTGTTAACTGATTCACTGGCTTCCTGTTTTACCAGCTTCAAATTATAATTATTTTATTGGTCTTTTAAAATCATCTACTTGTCTCTGTAAATGTTTGTTTTTTGTTCTTTAAACGCCTGGAGGCTACAGTACAAGGTGCTGTTTTCATGTTGTTACTTTGCATGCATGCAGCAGCCACACAAACAGTTGGAAATAGTGAAGTGCTAACCAGGAAATACCCATTACCTACAGTATAACCACTGGACTCTGTTAACAAGTGCTTCCTTATTTTCCCGCCTAAGGCAAGTGATGTCTCTGTGACAGTTGGTCACAAACTATAATAGTAAGTTTAAACAAGAATGTCAACTTGAAGAAGAGAATGCAATATCAAGTCATGTCAGATTGAAAAACTAGAAATACATACAGGGATACAGGCTCAGTGCTTATTCTTTTATCATAAAAAATGGAAAAGCTTATTACTAACCAAAGAAATGGCTCTTCACGCACCAGCTATATCTTTTCAAACCAACTGCAGCCACTGTTTAAAATCAACCAAAACATCAAGAGTACCTTTTTTTGTCTTGTCTGTATTGCACATTACTGTCATAACAGCCATTTTACAATATCAACACGAGGCAGTGTGATGCCAGCCACGGTCGTTTTAAGAGGGTCCTGCTAAGCCGCATGGTGATGACATCTCACACACCCTGATTCAATCTGAGCCTTTTTGACAAGAGATCTGAGGCTCTGAACTGTACTCAACTTGACCATGTCTGGTGCTAATCTCTGGATAATGTTGCAATGCTGTTTTCTCCTGTTCGCAACACGCACCCTGATGAGTGTTTATGAGGGCATGAGGATATCTGTTGACTGAAGGAAGGATGGGTGACAACACAGTTGCCAGAATAAAAGTCTGCCATTGTATATTTTGGATACCGTGTAGTTTTTTCATCAATAGGAAAAAAGGTTTGGGTGGATAGATGATATGAAATGCAGGATTTTTTCTTTGGAGAGGAGGTGGCACCCAAAGGATTAAGAATGGTTGAGTTAGGAAAAGGCTCTGGTTCAGAGTCACTGTTGACTTTTTCTGTAATAAACCAAACCAAGCTGTCATAAATACACCAGACCGGTAACCAGGCCATGCCTCATGTTGGGGAAAAACAAACAACAGTCCTCATAGACTTTAATGTAAATTATGGCAGAAAACAATCACAAAAGAAAACTGACAATATAATTTGCTTCTGAATTTTCCTTAGATACCAGGTAGATTGAATGTATTTGGACTCCGCTTACAAAAGAACACACTAGATATATTATAAAAAGTTAATTTGATCATTGATCATTTTAATCATGTCTGTTCATCACTAGCATACTTGCGGGTTGCTAGCCTTTATCAGAAACCTAACAATTAAATATATCTAAGAGTTGCTGTGTCATCATCTGCACAACCAAAGTAAAAAACCCGACTTTCAGTTTATTCAGCCACTGAGTTGCAAAAAGGGCTTAAGTGGCTCCAAATCATCCGGAGGGAAGACGGTAGCAAGATAAACTCTATATGTGCATACACCTACATGTGTGGGGAATTTCCATTAAAACTAAGCCTACTTTCTACCACAATATACAGTATAATATATAGCTAAATAAACAGAAACTTATGTGTCCCTCCAGCTATTCATATTTTTTTGTTCTGTGTGCTGTGTAAATTCCTGTAACACACAATGCATTAAGGAAGTCCTGAGACTCGGTGTAGTGTATTAATTAAACAGATGTCTAATGGCTAATAGTAATGGCAGCTAGTCAATAGCTAGTTATATACAGTATCCTACTATCTAATAATAACTGGCTTATTGACTGTAGAGCAGGATTGAAAGCAACATATTTTACCTTTAATTTGCTTGCATGTGCCGTCAGTGCCAAAAAGTTGGATAATGATGTTGTCAAAACTATGTTTTTATAAATTGAATTTGCAGGATGTTGGGTAGAAAACATGTTAAAAATCAATTTCTTATTATTTTGCTTATTTTTGTTTATTGTCTTTTTTTGGTGCATTTACTTGACTCTTCAGTAATTTGTTTATTTTGTCTGTACTGTACTTTGGTTAATTTGCATTCACTTTTTATTCAGCTCATTTACTATTTTACCCATTTTTGCACATTATTGTCAGTTTCTGTAATCATTTTGTTTGTTTTCAGGATTATTTTGTGTGATTTTGCCTTAAGCTTGTTTATTTCCTTAATGTCACTTTTGCTCATTTTCTTGTTTTGTTCATTGACTTGATTTGTTCATTGTTTTGTTCATTTTATTTATTATATTGTTTTATCTGGTTTATTTTCTTTAGTGTTGTATTAATTTTGGTTCATTATTGAGCTGATTTTTTTCCATTTTTTGTTGTTTTAGTGCTTATTTTGTTTATTTTGATTTATTGTGATGTGATACTTCTATTATGGGACAAAACTACAGGAGCTACTAGAGAGTGGCTGAAGAGCCACATGTCGTCCTGGAGGCACAGGTTGCAGACTTCTGAGTTCAGGTTAAATAATTGAGCACCATTGATCACTGCAATAAGTATCTAATGGACGTTTCTTCACCTTTTCTTTAGTTCAACACGGGTGATGACTTTTTAGCCAGGCAGTCTATATTTCTGCATTTTCAAACATATAGCAGGTAAACTGTGATTTACATGATATTAAGCAATATAAACAAGGGTAATGGGATATTTTTACAACTATCCCATGGAGTGTTTATGATCTATTGGATCTATCAGCTCCCAAATATGCAGTGAATTAAGTCACAATAATGGAAATAATATCAGCTGTAACAGCATATAATGCATGGTAAAATACATCTTTGAGATCACAACCCCTGTATAAAGCCAACAGCAGGTGTCCATACATGTTTTTCAGTGTAGCATTTCTATTAGAGGTTGCAGACAGGCTGGAGACAGACAGACTAACTGCAGCTCATAAACATTGAAAGTCTTGGCTGGTACCCTGAAAGCTTAATTGGAGAATTTGATCCACCTCAACAATAATCATTTCAATAGCTTGTAAATTATCCTGTAATATATGAATTATACACAAGAGGTTTAAGTTTCATACTGTGCCTGACTGCGTGCACAACGGTGGCATGCACTAGCATCTTTGTGTATGCAAGTGCACTTTTTGCTCAATCTCTGTCTTCTAAAAGGGACATAAAAACAAACTGTACAAATGTGTTTTATTCTTGTTTTTAATTATGTGTAAATCAAAACAATCCACCACAGTTATCTTAGTGCTGGGAGGCAAAGTCCCTGCAGCCAGACGAGTCCTCTAAATAGTCTTGCTATTGTGGATCAGCCTCCCATTTCCCGTAAAGTCAAGGGGTGGGCTCTCTGTTTTCTCGCCGCCCTTGAGCCCTGTCCTAAACGACTACATGTCCCGCACCATCTAATTCACAGGCAAATTAGGGAGATGATTTATGAGAATGAAGGATCAAAAAAGTAGACAATGTGGAAGACTGAGCACTCCGCAAGTTTTATTCAGAACATATGCTGTGAAGATGAGAAGGAGGAAAGACAGAGGGAGGGGGAGATGTAGATCAGAAAGTGTAAAAAAAGAAAAAAACCCACATACACCCCCGCTCCTCCTGGGACAACTCAGAGACAAGATACACCACGGGAAGTGTTGTCCCTGTTCAACATCTTAGCACTTATGCCGTCATGCCATAAGAAAATACTGTGGGATTAACATTTCCTTGGGTCGTGGAGGTTTGTTGATGTGCTGTCCAGTAATTAACCCTTAGGATCCCCTTAAGGAATCAGTGCAAAACAGATGAGTGAAGTTATCTTTTCAAATGCATGTGACCTGACAAGATTTACTACCCCTACTGACATTCTGCAGATCAGTGATTTACAGATAAGCTTCGAGGAACATAATACTGACTGACCAGAGCCACTGTGATACAACGGCTTCTTGAAACTCCTTTACACATGAGCTCTAATTCGTATGAACATGCAAAAGTATCACAAGCAAAACCGCTGCCTTGCAAAACAGTTATGTGTCAGGGAGAAGACACAGCAAATAATCTGGAAACACTTGAGTTCTTTTCATACTCCTGACATTAAAAACGAGTGTGGTCGAAGGCCAAACACACCCTGAGACATTTTGGACTAATTGTTTCCTTCAGTTTCAAGCACTCCCCCTTCAGTCTCATAACTCCCTTCCTTTCCTCCTCACCGTGCTTCCACCTCTCTCCACCTCTCTGCGACTACTAATAGGTTTAAGTAAAACCTGCAATTGGTCCAGTAAACCCCTCATTATGGTGTTTTTATAGAATGAATTTAGGATAGTGTGGGGTGAAGGGTCAATAGAAGGTCCTAACACACAGCAGCTGCCAGGGGGGGGTTGCACTGTGATTAGAACCAGTGGAGTCAAACATCCGCAGGTCCTCGACCTCACTAAGTAGACAACCTGGAAAATACATTTGGCCCTGGACCAAAATGGAAAACATCCACTATGTGGGTTCCAGAGGGAAGGGGATGAGAGGAGGAGTAAGTACATCCATCACTCAGGGGTAATGTGTGCTTCAACGTCAGTGGAAAATCCTCCGAATCCTCCAACCTAAAGTTGTTACAATATCATTCTACATCAGGTAGACTTACAGTAGCATGCTCTGCCTGGATCATTTTTGAAACATAATAAGGGGACAAACAATATTCATCAGATCAAGGAAATAATCTTAAAAGGTCAGTAACACATGATTTGATTTTTGTTGGCACGTGGTTTGTAGGTCTTTACATGGAGCCACATTAAGGCCCCTTCTGGCTCTGACCAGGGAGCTAATATTGGAAAAAAAATTATACATTCACTGGCAAGCAGCAGATAATTTTCTGATCCCAACTAAATTATGCCACATTTAATGTTTGTCAGTTTAATGGTGCAGTTGACAATACTGGCAAACTAGCTAGAAGCCCATGATTTGTTGCTGCCCACTCTAACTGATTAGACTGGTGACCTGGCTTTCAACCTCATAGGTGTACAAGCTCATGCAATCACTCATGGAGTTGAAACAGTCATAGTGGTAGCTACTATGGAGCTAACATCTGTAGCTTGTCTAACCACAGGGTGACTTAGGGGAGACAACCTGCATTTCAGATTCCTTCAACAAGGTACTGTACAGTATAAGTAAGAATGAACAGACATACTAGCTTGACAACTGTGAGGTTGGAAGCTGTGTTGACTGGCAGGTCGCCTGTTTAATCATTTGTATTGTTCCACCATGAATGATTGGTTACCAGCAAGTTTACCAACATCGTAGACAGCACCTTTTAAAAATCGTTTTACCAATTAAGATACATGTAGTAGCAATTTGTTGTAAACTGCTAAGATATGAAACTGTGAAAATATGTAATTACAAGGATCCAAACAAGAAGTCAGATATGTGATGTCATCATAAATTCATCTCTCCAGAATCTGTTTATAGCTGCTAAAGTGTCTTTGCAATTCAACATAAGCAGACATGTAATGGTTTTCATCTCCTTCACTACTTTATTCTCAACGAACAAGGTCGCACTTACCAAGGTAGTGGCCATTTGTGTTAATGACATACATATGTAGTCCACTGAGTGTAGTCACACAAGACTCACTGCTCACTGCTTCACTATTTGTATGAGACTCTGTGAATGTGTTGTTTTGTAAAATTGTCTTTTGAATTGACCAACGTCATCCGCGTAATTCAAAAGGGATCAAAAATATTATACATGTTGTACCATGGACTCTAAAGTGTTTCTTTTCCAATGTTAGGTCCCATAACCTGGAAAACAGCCAAACAGAATTGGGTGGGACTTAGCCTCTTTATGACAGATGAAACAGATATTTTACCAGAGCAAATAGCTACTATTTAGTTTTAGTTATGCACTACATGACCTGGATTTAACTAAGAAAATAGGTAAGAGCTTTCCATTGGGTTTTTATATTTCAGCTGCAGCAAGTTATTTAACACAAACTCTGTTCTTCCTTTTTTCATCACTTGAACTTTTTTCCCTAAAGACATGGGCATATTTCAAGATGACAATAACAGATTCATGGGTCTCAAACAGTAAAAGGGTGATACAGGAAGCCTGAGGGAGCAGTTTGATGGGCACCATCAACTTCAAATAGAGTTAGAAAAAAATCAAATTAAAATCATAGTTTTGAAAAAAAAAATCCTTTGACTTGTATTTCAGTGCAGGCAACAACAGCAGAGCATATTTCATGTTTTGTTTGGTTTGTGCCATTTTATTAGAAAGTACACAGTCATTCCTGAAATTTAGGTCTGCTACACAAATGAAAATAATTCAGATAGGGGCAATTATGGGCAAAAAATTACCGTATTTTCCGCACTATAAGGCGCACCGGATTATAAGGCGCACCATCCAAAAATGTCACATTTTTAATTT
>JAQQAE010004401.1:4683-18823 GCA_029823295.1 Pseudamia nigra | reverse complement strand
GCAGGGGGGCGCTGACATTAGTGCTGTTGTGTAATGACCTTTGTTTTTTTAAGCTGCCCATTGCTACAACAGCAGACTGATTTCAACATGAACAAATACATTTGATTTGTCTGGGCTGTGCAGAGGGGCCGGCCCGGTCGGAGGGTGGATGAATGCTGCCATTGTCTGCTGTGTCACCCCACACAAACACCTCCACACTCTGCTCCCACAGCCCCCCTTTGTGTCCCACCGGGTGTCAACTACACTTTTGTCTGCACCGGGTTTAACACTTAAACGCCACATCATGCTCATCTTTTCTTTCCTTCTCTGGAAGCCTGTGTCTTTCCAGCCTTAGTGTAAAAGCTGTGGGAGGAACTGAGGGTGTCATGTGACAGGCTGCCCTCTGACCTCTTGTTTCTGAGCATCGTGCTCATAAGTGTGTGCGTAAAATGTGCTGATCCTCGTTACAGTCTTCTCAGACGGGAAAGCCCCGTCATCTCCAGGGTTTTGTGGGGAAACAGAGAGAAGAGTCCACAGCGTTGCTGAAGTGGGTTGGTTTTCTCCTGTGAGATCCAGGGGACGACTTGGATTCTTTCCCGACAGTGTTCGGCATCTGAACAAATGCAAAGCACTGGTTCTCAGACTTTTTCAGCTCCATCAGTTTTATGTCTCCCAAGGATCCAAACTTACAAAAATACACCATGATTTGCCATAATGTCTACTTTTTACTGACTGTCTCAATTTTAATTAATGCTGTTTGCTAGAGGGAAAAAAAGTCAATCACAGATTGCAAGATACCAACAGCTGGCTGGTGGTTAAAATGATACAGTTTGGTGGCACTAGAATAGAATAGAATGAACTATTTATCCCTATGTGAAGGAAGTGAAGAAACTATAATTTTTGCCACATATTTTCAAGCATCCAAAGAGAGAGATTTAAACTTAGTTGAGGATCCATATGTGCTGACGTTGAGTAGTCAGGGACTGTAGACACCTCTTCTTGTAAGTTCCCTCTGTGTTCTTGGTACAAACTGGGGATCGTCATGTGGCTGCAGTACTTGGGATCCATTGTCTTGGTTATATTCCTGAATCCATCTTTCTCCACAGAACTCAACAGAACCATATCTTTGGGTATGCAGATTGTGGTGGTTATCTAAATCCACCACTAGGCAGTAGCTGTAGTGCCCTCTAGCTTTATCAGTTTTACCTGCGGAAGTGGAGGGTGTCAGTGTTAGTTTCATTCAGTCTTGGTTCTCCAAACCATGTTTGCAGTGAAAACAGAGTGTTTTTAACTTTAGGTCGATAGTATTTGGTTTACGTCTGACCTTTTAAGTATCTCCAGACAACAGACATGAGTCCTTTTTCGGTTGAAGTTCTTCTGTCATTAACTTCAACAGCACCTGGTGCGCTGTTGCATTCATGTTTAATGGTGCAACAGTGAAAAAGGTCCCTCTTCAAACAGTTTTCCAATGCACCATTAGGCTATTTAAACCTGTTTAAGAAAAAATCATATAGAATATAATATATGTATTTTGTGGTATGAACTGGTATACTGCCTAGCCCTACTATAGACTATCAGTTGTCTTGTGCAGAGGGAGGATGGATTCAGCATCAGTAACTCTATTAGAGCTACTACAACCACTTTACAAATCCATATTATGGCAAGAAACACTTAGTTAAGTAAAGAGAAAAGACAGTCTATCATTACTTTAAGAAATGATGGTCTGTCAATCTGAAAAGAACTTTGAAAATGTCTCCAAGTACAGTCGACAAAACCATCGAACACTGATGAAACTGTCTCTCAGGAGCACCGTCGGGCGGGCTTTGACAGGGGCTGTTGAGTGGGCTGATGTGGAAGGAATTCTGCTATTGGCCACTGGGGGCACTGTTCTATGGGCTCCATGAAGCCCCAACTCCCATAGAGTTACGGAGGACTTCTCTCTGAAAATACGAAGAGAATATACTTGTGCCATTATAGTCTCAAAAGTTTTATTGGGATTTAATTAGTGATCTGCTCCATCTTTATTGACAGGTTGCTATGGTAATTTGATTTTCCAGCAGTCGGACCTTTGTATCTTCTATTTATTCAGCAGAGCGTAGTTTTAGCTCAGATGCACTTGGCTGTAGTTGTGAGTCAGTGTTTACACTAAAACACCATAATATGGCTTTGTTTGGCAATGCTTGGTGAAGTTTTAGTAAGCTACTGCCTGGCATTAACTTACCCATAAGACCTCTGACATACTATGCTCACGTAGCTTCACTGCCATTCATCCAAATATGGTTACATCCTGTTTTTGGCTCCAAAATATCATCCAGGAAGTGAGAACCCAATTGGCCTCGAAATGAAACCAATGGGTGACTTTGTTTGGTTGGTGTATGTCATTTCCATGTTTGTTCTATTTTGTCTTTTATATCATTTTTGTCTTGGTTATGTTATATTTTTGTCATTTCCGTCCACTGACACATGAACAGTCTCAGTCTATCGTCATATGTGCATTGGAGCACCCTGAAAAGCACGACATAATTAAAATGTATTATTATCATTTTTATTCTTGTTTCGTCTTCTCAGGATATTTTCATCTCGTTCCACCTCTTTACTTAATTTTAACTTGTTACGTTTTTAACACCATTTTTGTCTTGTGACTTCTGTAGTTTATATTTTCTACATTTTTTATCCTTTCACATCTTCCATTTCATTTTCCTTTTCATGCATATTGTTGTTTTTGACCTCTTGTATCACCTTTAATCTTTTTTGTTGTTTCATCTTAGTGTCTTTTCCATTTTACATCTTCAACGTCGTCTACTCACATTTCACTTTTGTTGATTCTACCATGTGTAAATACTTCAAGGAATTAAAAGTGTTCCCCTTCGTCGTCTTATAACTTGGGAAGTGAAATGGATTCACACAGAGCGTTTTTATGTATTTTATTCTAGACATTTGTTGAGCTAATAAAATCAGCTTTTTGCGATCCTCTTACGTTTCCAACCCGATGTTTGGGAAATTGAGCTGAGGGGGTTTTAGAAAGGTTGTAGCATTGCATGTTCATACGACCACTCTGTGTACACCCTCTATAAACACATCACATCCTCAACCAAAGGCAACGTGACAAACAAAACACAACTGTGTGCCACATTGCAGATTTCTGGAACTAGTCGGAGTTTTTCCAGTCGAGAAAAAGGCACCTTTATGTTAAAGGAAACACTGGTGTGTGAGATCAGATGATGGTCGCGTAAAAATAAGACGTTGGCTAACCGGGGCTTTTTAAAGACAGAACGGAGTGTGTGCCGCTGTATTTTGAGCAGCAGGGAGCATGAGGGAAGTGTTGGGAAGAGGGGATCGAGGCAGCACAGGAGGAGGAAGCTATTATAGGTGATTTTCCAGCCCGTCTGCATTTCTTTAAACGTGTACACCTTCTGTTTTTGAGGTTTCCACACAAAGCCAGCCTTGTGTGTCCGTGAAACTGTGCAGGAAGCAAGATCACACATGGGAAAGAGTGTGATGGTTGACTAAGGATACAGTAGCTGAGGTGGTATCGGGTGGCCCCGGAGAAAATGCTCATATACAAAGTCCCACCGAGCTGAACTAAGCTGTGAGTGGAGACGGGAGGGGGGGGGGGGGGGTGAATGGAAGCAGTCACTTCACCGGGCAGCTAAATGATGACACAGCTACACATGTACAAACAACCACCTGAATTCAAGTGGCCTGATCCAGATTAGGTCATATTAGACATGAACTATGTGTTCATAACTAATGGAATCCTGATCAGGAGGGTCTGGGCTTCAGGCCTCCGAATCAAAACCAGTGTGTTCCTGTGTGCTGTGGCATTATTACGACCTCCGAATGATGTGATCACACCCGTCGGTCCAATGTAGGACGTGGGCCAAAGAGAAACCCCCTTAGTATTTTGGAGCAAATCCATAAAAAGGGGTGGAGACTAATATTGTTTTTATCTTCTTTCATAAACATTTGAGAGCTGCAGGCATTGCAGGTGCACAATCAGTACAAATGGGACAAAACTACTGCATGTAATTCACAAGGCATCCATAAAAGGTGGAATTTATTGCAAACTGGGTTGTGCCTGTGTCATTAGCCTGAATGTAATTTACAGATTCTTTGTATTTTGGCTTCTTTTTATGCAAATAAGACTGTACAAGAAGAGTTTTACATATTGTCAAACAGTTTGGCTGCAGTTAACACTTGCTGTAAACTGAACATCAGTATATATTTCAGACCTTTCCTGTCTACTTCTACAGAACCTTCAGTTTGTGAGGCTTCAGTGCTGTTGAATTTAAGTCCCTGTACTGTGAAAAGGTTAGAACTGGGTTTTCGGAGTATTTCAGGCACAAAAGAAAGGTAGCACGGTCAGTCCTTCAGTATTCCTGCAACAATGTACAATAGTTGGAACCATTAGTCCCATGCCCATGAGCCACTGGCCTCTATTCCTTTTTATTACCATTTTTGACAGAATTTGGCCATGAAAAATGAATTACTTTGTGCAACTGAGTCAAATGAGGGAGTGTTAAAAACTCAGTCCTGGGGGCTGAATCCAAAAGCCAATGAATCCCCATAGAATTCCATGTTAAGATGTTCATATTTAGAGCTGAAATAAACATGTTTATTGCCTGGGACAAATTATGATTTGGCCTTTATAGATTATTTCCACCTTTGTGAACATGGTACAGGGTGAATTTTTATATCACTCACCTGTTTAGATGATCCAGATGCCAATATTTGTGCATAATTAAGGGCATAGATGCTTTGATTGACGTCACCATTTCATTCAGCTCAGCTTCCTTCACATTCAACCTCTGAGACAGTGGTGTCATTACACCCAGATGCTCTCCCTCCTTAATATATAGTTTTTGGTAAAAATGTAATTCTTGTTCTTGTTCCTGGGAACAGTCATCACACGTCACCGTAAAGTCGGAGCCTGTGTGAGCACAGAGAGTCTTGCGCCGTCACAGAAGCGTTAAAGACAAATAAACAGTGTCATTCTGTACGTACGTGGGCCCTGCTCAGGTGTTAATAAATAAAAGTGAATGTGTTCAGTGTGTTGTGGAGCTTCTGGACACTGGAACACTAAACAGAACATCAGTACTAGTGTTTCTGTGATGGTTGAAGTTCTTCCGTCTAGTTCCTCCACTGTGTCCAGTCTCTGTCAGGGATTAATAGGAAACCTGATGGATGCTGGTGAAGGGAGGAGTGAGGACGTGTCACTTAGCTCGTCATGTCTTCACACAGCCTGAGGTAATGAAGGAGGCTTTTTAGCAGCGCTGAGGCTTTTTCAGGCATTCCTTTGACATGACCTTATGTGAGGAACACGCTCCGGCCCTGGGTGGGGCACGAATGGGCAGAACGAGGCCACTGTGTGGAGCTGTCAGCACCGACGTACATGACACAGAGAGGAGGGAGGGATGTGATGGAGTGAGCAACGACGGGAAGGAGGGAGGGCATCAAGGTGAAGTACCCTCACTTTGTTCCTCATGACATCACCAAGAGGAAAAGCTCCACTCACGCACGGCTGCCTTTTTTTCCACAGCATGTGCTTAACGTGTTAGCCGTGTTGCATGTAATGTACACCTCTGACTGGCTGGCTTCCTGATGGCCTGACTTACAGGCTGTGTCTTGTGTTAAAGTGTTATTTGATTTAGCACTAGAGCAAAAACAACCCCTTGTCTGGTTCATTTAAGCAGCCGGCAGAGATTATCAAGTGACTTATTCACACCCTCAGCGTACAGCGAAGACATTATGTGGCCTGTGTTTACAGGGAGCAAGTGCCCCATCAAAGTGACCTTGTTAATGAGATGAAAAGTAAAGAGGATTGAAAGGTTAATTTGTCCAATTAACGTCACACACACATCATGAGCGCCGTTTTGCTCTCGGTGGGGTAAGTTCACACGGTCAGCTGGGGAGTGGAGTGCAATAAAACCCGAAACCGCTCCTCATCAAAGCAAAACCAAACGTTACATCTGCACATACATCTTGATTGAACTTTATTTTGCTATAATTTACAGTAACAAATCTGTGCCTGTACCCGCAAGTCAAAATCTACAACATAGACAGAACATTCTTCATGAACTGCAATGTGTTTTGGACCCATAGATTATGAAATTTTATATGTTTTACTTGTCAAATACAAAAGAGAATCAGATGTATGAGAATCTAAAAAGAAAATAACAGTGAACTTATTCTACCCCTCCTTGAATCGTCACATTATCATGGTGCAGGGGTTTGTCAATTCACCCCTGGTAAGGTCTCGCGAGGCAAATTGGTCCTAGGTTAGAGGTCAGACTAAGACCCTCATTACGATGCCTTCCTGTGGACCCACCACTCGCAGGAAGGGTTGTAAGGGTCCAGTGCTGTTTGGTTTGGCGGGCAACTGAAGGTGGCAGCCTGGGTGGTCCAATCCCCATTTGCCAAAACTAGCTCCAACTGGAAGGAGGCCCTGGGGCAGACCCAGGACACCCTGGAGGGACTGTGCCCCTCAGTTGGCCTGGCAGAACCTGGGGACCCCCCAGAGGAGCAGGAGGAGGGGCTGGGGAGAGGGAAGTCTGGGCTTCTCTGCTTAGGCTGCTGCCCCCGCAACTCTGACCAGGATAAGCAGAAAATGATGGATGGATGGACTTATTTTGTAAGCTTTGAGTAATCCACAAACTGAACAAAGAAAGAAGAAAATGATGAACAAAAAAACACCAAAATAATTAGAAAATGCAGAAAATTATTGACAATGGCAAGAAAAATGAGTAAAATAATTTACCGTATTGAACAAAGAGGGAGAAAAACAGTTAAAAAAAATCAACCTAATTATTGGAGTTCAAACAAATTAACAACATAATCTAACAGGTGTCAAAAAGTTAGACAAAAAAACTTAAATGTCTTGTTTTGTTACAGATGTATTTTGTTTTGTCACAGATGTATCTTGTTTGTAGTATGAATATGAAAGAAAACTGACCTGTGTTTTACTCAAATTGACAATTGCCAAAACACTTGTCAGTTAATTTAATAATTCATTACTAATTGATTCATTTATTCTCTATTCACAACATTGCATGGTTGTGTGATGAATATGATGCGTCTGCAGAATATGTTTGTTTTACACCGTAAATCTTAAAATGACGTAATGCATTTCTAGTTAACCACTGCCACAAATCCTCCTGCGGTGTCGTTGGACTGGAGTTGACGTATTGTCTTACGGGGGTATCTTCCAGTACAAACACTCCAAAACAGATATAAGTTGTTCTCCAGGCTTCCAAGAATTTCTGACGTTCCTTGAAGCATCCATCAACGTGCCTTTTGAAAAACTCCAGAGTGGGAGGCGCTCGCCCCATGGGGAGGTTATCAGCCATGCACACAAACTTTCCAGTAATAAGTCCTTCACTGTTGACATGAGCGCGAATACCTCACCTCCGCATCCCCAGCAAAACAAGCTTTGTTTACTAGAGTCAGTGGGTGGATTCAGGGCCCCCAGCCAGGCAAATGTGATCCCATTCCCACTCATGTTAATGATTTATACATGTTGTGAAATTATCTTCTTTCCAACCGTACGTATACCAGAGTGCCAGCTTCCTGATGCACCACATGTTTCCTCTCCTTATTTCAATGGACCTCATCTGTGGAAACAATAAATACCCATTGTTGATGAGTAGAAAGACTACTGTGTGTTCTTTTCATATTCAGTAGGCTGCTGAGATAGAGACAAATGTAGGCCTGGATAACCATTTGTATTTTCTATCATGATATGAACAATTTTTTACTGTAGTATATCTTTAACATCCAGCAGGATCCATTTTAGTGTCATAGTTAAGGATACATTTGTTCTCTTTGTTACTCCTACCAATCTCCAATTTCCAATGTGACGCAAACAAAGATTTGATTTCACTTCTCACCATTTATTTCACTTTGTACTTGAGGATTAGGAGATTAGGGTTAGTTGAAATCACTTTTTTCGGGCAAAGTGAAAGGGGGTCAAGGTGAGGGACGGAAATCACACAAACACATGAAACAGGATATGGAGGTCAGCCTTCTGTGTTGTGGTTTTAGGTGGTGGGTGTGCCACCATAACCATGATGAAAACCAGCACAAAGATGGACTTTCTTTGCAGTCGTTGACACTGGGGTGTTTGGTTCAGGGTTGTGTCTAATACAATACTCAACATTTTCTCTCAAAATATTTACGCCATGTTTTATTTAAAGGTTTAATTCGTATCTGAAAGCAAACGTCGACCCAAACCAGGATTCAAGTGTTTTAGAATGTCCAGACTTTCCTGTCACCATCGTCTCAATGTTCTCTGTCTCCTGATACAGATTCTTATAGATGGAATGATGATGTTAATTAGTATTCACCAAAAACATCTCTGTCCTATCAACATTTGAGCCATGCTGCATCTAACCAAAAAAGACATTGAAAACTCACTGCCTTGTCTTCCTCATTTTAACTTCATCCTTGTTGTTTTGTAACGTTAGCCTTGTGTAGCATCATTGGACCACTGAAACAAAACAAAAACAAAAACCGTTTTCATCCAGTGCTTGGGTTGAACCATGGCAAAGGTTGATCCTGGCCAAGAGCCCCCCCACCCCAAAAGACTGGCCCAGGGGAGAGTCACACCTGCATATTTAGTTTGAATTCCACTGGACTTTCCAAAGGTCCAGTCCAAACAGAGTAGGTGTTAAAGCATCCTAAACTGCCTGAAACATTTGGCTTTGTTTAGTCCATTTAAACACATCCCTAGTCACAACCTGCTGCTGAACACAAAGCACATATTATGTCATGTGGTTTCCTTTTCTGGGGGGGATAAATGTCAAGTAAAACAATAAGCCTCAACCGCCCACCTCATGATATAAATCTTGGTTTAGCCACAGTAAACGTGATGCAATTTGGGCTGAATGGCGGTGACTACGGTGTTTGCAGAGAAATAAATATTCTCCCCGTCAAAACTCTCACTTGATTAAAAATATACCACGGTGGTCTCTCATAGATGGCTGCAGAGTCCAGCTGTGCAGGAAAGAGGGCTTTCATCAGCTTTATATGGGAGTCGTTTCAGGAATAGATTATTTAAAGTTAGGTTTACAGCATGGAAACATCTGGCAGCTGCCCACTATCTGTAATGTCAGTCTTTAGTTTAGCTGAAGAAACACTGTGCTTGTGTTACAGTAGATATGACCAGGGAATAGGCTTCTCATGAACTCAAACATCACCAGTTGTTTATGTCCAATCTTGGGAAAACATACCTCGGCAGCTCCATCAGTACTGGAGAGATCTGTGTTCATGTGACAGTTCTCCTCCTACACAGCTGTATCCTATTGACCTTCTAAAGCAGACGATGCTTATTTTTCAGTGGCCTTAAAACCATTACTGGGCATATACTGGAGTACTTATTGCACTTACAGATGTTCCTGCTGGACTGTGCACAATGCACAGAGGTGTGAGGCTATGTGACATCACATTGGGCTCAGTTATTACCACGCCCCCAGGATACATACTTTAGCTACTTGTTTTCTCCAGTTAGCTCTGGCTCTGAAACCATTTGTATAACTGATACCAGTTCTGTTTATTGCACTGGGATACATACTTTTTGTTAATGAATATTTTTGCTGGCTATGGTCTACGCAAGACCTCTTAACTCACCTTTAGAAGAAGCTGGAGGCCAAGAGGAGAAAGCCATGCAAATGTCCATTTGACTTGGCGTCGGCATGGTCCCACATCAAGAGGCTGTTCCTGAGAGTGGCAGGGCGGTCCAGCAGCTCTTACACAGCTTGTTTTGAGTGAGGAGGGCAAACTCAGGGTTTGCACTGAGTGGTAGTTATTCACCTCTACAGGTGCTTCTTTGAAATTCATAAGAGGGCAAAATTGTACTCATGTGGTACAAGATGTACACTTCAGAATGTGTTCAATGATTTGATTTTCATGGCAGAGTTTTGTGTTTATGTGTGCTGTAGTTGTACATCTTGTAATGCGGTAACAACCTGTGGCTACACAACCAAACATTTATTTAAAATTAAAAAGCTGTATTTTTCTTTTCATTACACTGAAGAGATTATTAGTAATTATCCCACATCAGGTTGGCATATTGATGTCCATGTGAATGTGTGCATGTAATAGGATACAGTAAAGACTGCATTTCCTGTGGAGACTGAGGGTACTTGGAGTAGAACCGAGGATAATGATTGCATTTTATCACACCATTATTGAGAGCGTAACATATGGAATGTCTATGTGGTTTGGTTGAAATCAGACTTGACTAGACTGGTTTACTCTCAAAGTAATGGTAAAAAACAACGTAAACCAGCACACCGGCAAAATTGGTTGTGTTTTGATGCCGGTATGCTGGCCAATAGATGCTGATGTCGAGCATATGATGATGGTGATGATGCGATGCTAGTATACTGTGTCATCTGCATGAGATGCTGGTTGCTCATATGGAATAATGACGAGCTGGTAAACTGGTCTCATCAGGGGATGCTAGTGACAAGCATTCTGCTCTGTGGTCACCAACCATAAAACCACCAACTGGAATGTTGATTGCAGCCAGAAGTTGTAAAATATCATGTGCTTCATGTCCGTCACTGTCAAGTTGCTGCTCAGTGAAAACAATTTAGTGTAATTACAGGCCAGAAACATAAAAAAAATACATTACATATAATTTTATAAACATATATTACATATTTAGAACTAGAAATGTCATGAAAATGTTGTGTGTTCTTGAGTGCGGAAGATTGTGTAATAACTGTGTACTGTACCTGCTGTGCAATGCATAGAAGGAACATTATTATTTGGTCCATTTATTATTATTTTTATTCCTCTTTCTGTGCTAACTTTGCTGGACTTATCCTCTCAGAGCTTTGAGAAAAATCTCACAAATTATGCATCAAAATATGCCTAAATTCTGGGAATAGTGTGTTATTTCTTTTTTTAGTGATTTACTGAACAATGCTGAAAAAATGGCGACAAACTGTCAACATTTTCCCATGTATTTCCTCTATGAAGCAGTCAAAAAAGTTACAAACCTCAGCCCACTTCAGAGCCACACAGCTTTGTCACAGGACCACCGCTGCAGGGTTCAGTGTTTAAACAGGTAACAAAAAGTGGACTTTATCTCAGACTTTTACAGCAGATCGTGGAGGAGACTGTAATTAAACAGGTTAGAAAAATCATCGCTTACTCCCATCAGGATGATGCTACAGCGTTCCTGAAAAAAGAAAACATATTTGAATAGATACAGAAACTCATACATTGCCATATCTGTCATTTTCCTAAGTTCAGGCCATAAAGACGGGTCTTGATGTTTTATATGGTTTGTGTCTTGCACTTCAATTATACTAGTCTATGTCACGTATTGTGGTTGTGTTTGGTGGTAGGTGTATTTTCTTTGGCAGTGTTTGTGTCCAAGACATATTTCCTTTGGGACAAATTAAGTAATCTTTAATTGTAAAGTTTATTTTTTAAGAAATGTGTTGTAAGTCAGACGCATTCAGTGCCTGGTGTGGCGGATCTCATCTCTCCTTCTTGGAAACGATGTGGAGCTCAGTTATTTGGGATAAGAACAGCGTGAAGTCACTGAGTTGAGTTGGATTGGGTGAGGATATCTCCTGGATGCTTCCATGGTAGGGTGGTTCTCCCTGCCAGAGAAGTCTGAGCCTGCAACGTCGACTCAAATGGATACTGGAAGATCGATTTGTTTAAAGTTATCATTGGCTCCTGTTGTGCATTAATAGTTGTACATGAGTTACATCATCCCCTCCTTGAATCGCCACCTTACCGTGGTGGAGGGATTTGCTCGCCGAGTGACCCTAGGAGCTATGTTGTCAGGGGTATCCCCCGGTAGGGTCTCTCAAGACAAACTGGTCCTAGGTGACAGGTCAGACTGACAGCGATTCAGAAGACCCTTCTGACTATGCCTCCCTGTGGGTCCAACACCCACAGGGAGGGTCGTAAAAGTGTTGTGTGGTTTGGGTGGGGAGCTGAAGGTTGGAGGGGCCTGGGTGGTCCAATCACCAGTTGCCAAAACTCGCTCCAACTGGAAGGAGGCCCTGGGGCAGACCCAGGGCACAGTAGAGGGACTGTGTCTCTTGGCAGGCCTTGGAACACTTGGGGGACCCCCCAGAGGAGCTGGAGGAGGGGGCTGGGGAGAGGGAAGTCTGGGCTCCTCTGCTCAGGCTGCTGCCCCCACGACCCTGACCAGGATAAGCGGTAGATGATGGATGGATGGAGTTACATCATGGTAGGAATTTGCATTGCACAATAACAATGTAATATGACAGGAGACCCTTCTGACCCATCCCCACAGGTAGCAGTAGCTCATTGGCTGAGAATGTCGTGATTGCAGCAGCAGGAGTTTTGTTGTACTCTGCTCCTCTTGTGTGACAGACACAGGAGACACGAGTCATTTTGATTTACCAATGCAGAGCTCTATTGTTTTCATTACTCCGGCTCAGTTTACATGTATGATTGATTTGTGCACCATCATTCTGGGTGGGGGCGGGGGGTCATTAACCTTTCACTCCGCTCGGTCTGACATATGAGCATGTGTTTTTAATCAGTTCTTTGACTTTGGCTTTATCTTTTGTTTTTGACAGTTTGTAAAACTCCCAAAAATCCTTCATGAGTGAGTGCATTGTCTTTTGTCTATAAAGCAGCACTGAGTTGTCTGTGGGTGCTCAGGTGTTATGAAATATGGTTGTAAATATATTATCACCACATGGTGAGTCATGAACCACATAACAGATCCTCTAACTTAACTGTTCCAGTCAATAAGAGCAGTACTTCTTTTTTAACCTTACAGAAGGAAGTTAGGCGATTTCAACATTAATCAATGCAGGATAAAGGAGTAAAATCAAACTGTCTTACATTGAAGGATTCCCTGTTTGGGGGGTGTTTAGTCCTGGGACAATAGTTTTGGCAGTGGCTGATCACAGCTGTGTTTCTTGACTGCAGGAATTTTCCTTTCCGTCAGCTGATCCTCCAGTCTAATGGAGGCCCGGTGCAAGGCCAAGGGGACAGCTGGGGTCAAGAGGTGGAGGACGGTGAGTCGGTGCATGTCAGTGTTTGCAGACTCCTTCTCCTCCTCCCTCAGCCTTTGTGATCCTTGCAGATTTAGCTTCCGAGACTTTGACCAAAACATATCAGCACATAATTACCCGATCCAGGAAATCCAAGTTGACAAATGTCTTTAAGGAGGAGGAGGATCTCCCAGAGTGTCTTGGGAGGCCGTCAGGAATGCAGTAATAGAGGACACATGATAATGCTGGCTTGGGTGCTTGAGGTTGCGCCATAAGGCAGAGAAAATTAATCTGTGTTTAATAGATCCCTGGTTTTACTGTTCAATGGAGAGATGTATTAAAGTTTTCAGTGTACACAGCTGCAGACAGCATTATGCAAAATGTAGGTTCAAGATTAAGGGAATGAAATCTGTGCTGCGTAATAATGAGGTCATCCCGGCAAAACACAAAACTAAAGTCTTCTATTCACAGGAGTAAAGTTGACTTTTCACTTTGAGGATATAAATAAAATGAACCCACATAATTTACTAAATGCATAAAATTTTAAGTTATGACCAAGAACATGTTTTTGATGTCACAGTGACTAAAGTTTGTTCCCAAGTTTGTGAGTTCTCAAAAAAAGGACAGACACAGTGCCCATGGACTTTGACCTTTGTCCACAAATATTTTCCTTCATCCTTGAGTCCAACTGAACTGGATTTTAAGACCTTCTGTCAAACTGTTTTTTTTTTTTAAATGTCATGTTTTAAATACCCCTCCTTGAATCGCCAACGTATTGTGGTGGAGGGGTTTGTGTGTCAGAGTGATCCTAGGAATTATGTTGTCTGGGGCAATTCACCTCTGGGAGGGTCTCCCAAGGCAAACTGGCTCTAGGTGACAGGTCAGACAAACAGCAATTCAGAAGACCCTTATGTCTATGCCTTCCTGTGGGCCCCCCACCTGCAGGAAGGGTCATAAGGGTCTGGTGCTGTGTGGTTTGGGTGGCAGCCAAAGGCGGGGCCTGGGTGGTCCAATCCCCAGTTGCCAAAATTAGCTCCAACTGGGAGGAGGCCCTGGGGCACACCCAGGACACGCTGGAAGGACTATGTCTCTCAGTCCAGCATGATGCTGCCACCACCATGCCTCACAGTGGAGATGGTCTGTTTATGATGATGTGCAGTGTTCAA
>JAQQAE010004400.1:0-18825 GCA_029823295.1 Pseudamia nigra | reverse complement strand
GTATATTATGCTGTTGCTTAAAGTGAGAAAAATTGCACATGTACTGCATGTTATTTTCCTCTTATTGTCATTACTTAAATAGGATTATTTTTAATGTCTCTTTTTTTCCTTTCTCCAATATGAAGGATGTATGAACGTTGTATTCATTAGGCTTTGAGAGCTTGTGAGGGAGCGTTTCTTGGCAGTAGCTGCACAAACTCAGATGTCTGCAGGCTATGTGGCTAAAGCGATCTGGCTGGCAGTGCATTCAGAGCCGGAAAAAGTCCCATTGTTCAAACGGGGATGGAACAGAACCTGGATGTTTCAACATTGTTTATAGTCAAATGTGTAGCACACATTAAAAAGCGCTCTGGAATTTCAGCTGCTTAGCTCCGATACATATCTGCAAACCGGTTTCTCTCAGATGAGCACCAATTGTTCACGTTTAGCGCGAGTTTAAGTAATGGTGAAAATGCTTAAGTCATGACGTTGCAAAAGCTTTAAGGTTGAACTGCAGTTTTGTTGAGGTAGAATGTTAAAGACCTGAGGACCAACGCCGAAAGCTGACGTTTACCAGTATGTCTCAGCAGCAGACGTACTCTAAATGCTTAATGTTTTTTTTGCACATGAAGTACCCATGTTCCATTTGTTTCAACCCAGTGTCCGATGCCAAATCGCTCTGCTTTTTTATATTTTAGAGGACTAGGATGTTAAAAACCACCAGGAGGCAACCCTTCCAACAATTTCTATAGGCACTAATATAGAAAACGTGCCCATTTTGTTGATTGTACACAGATAATTATGACATTTCATTATTTAACTCGCAAACACCCCACATTAATTCATATATGAAGGGGTTTAACATTTTCCCCCTTCTGCATCTAGTCTTTTCGCAGTTTTGTTGAGTACCTTCAGACCAAGTTTGATACGAAGTCTGTTTCAACATTGTCACTTGTTCTAAACCAAGATTATTTCAGTGGTTCTTCACATGTATTTACGGCAAAACCTAAAGCGAACCGAGCATCAGCGCATTATTTAGAAAGAGGCGAGTGGGTGGCATTTACGCTATCCTGTTCTCATTCTTTTGGTCTTATTCCCAACATTTCTGGATCAAAGACAGAAACAAGAAAGGCCAAGTTTTCTTGCTTTGTGTTTGTGTGTAACTTACAGATGCCGTTTCTTCCATTCCAAAAGACTGATGAAAAAAGTCTATTCTGATCTCCGTGGGTGCCAGCAGTTGTTTGAGCTAAACTAGGGTTGTTTTTATAACAGGCGGAAGTATGCTCATTAAAAATGGGCTGGAGCTCCACTGACCATGTTGTCCTAATATGTGCTTTCCAGATGGCCACTGATTAAAAAAGGCCAAAGAGTAAAGATGAGCTCAGTATAAGTGTAGCCCCCAGTCATGTGCGGTCTTCCCTGGGGGTCTCGCTCACAATCAAGTCCATCTTTGTTCTGACCTGCTAGTGGCCTGCGCCTTTGCATCCAGTCGCCTCAAAGGGAATGGTCAACCAGGCCTTTTATGTGCCGGAGCATGTCGGGCTTCATAGCGCTTCCCCACAGGCTCCCGGTGCCATTAGAAACTGGGGTTGTACCCCCTGCTGCTGTGTCATCCCCATGCCCTGGATTTCAAAATGCCCGCCTATGCTGTGGCTCGGTGGCTCATGCTGCAAGAAACCAAACAAACGGAGTCAAATCTGAGCAGCCAGGAGCTCATCGTACACACCTGATTCCCCAGTATTAGAGTCAGTGGGCACGAGTGCAGATCTGGGTTAGTTTTAGTGGAATAGAGGGTAGAACGACACTATAAGAAGTTCTCTCATTAATGTGGCATTTTGAAATCACAGAAAGGGCTTACCATAGAATGCCTAAGCCCCCAACTCCCCCTTCTTCTGGGTTATGAGACCTAACTTAGGAAAACATAGCATTACAGTCAGTGGCACCAGACATATAATTTTTGATCCCATTTGAACTACACCATCAATTACACAGATGATGTTTGTCTGTGTGAAACTGCTCTGTGGACTTCATTTCCCTCTTGTGACACAACATCACAATGGCTACTACCTCAGCAAATTTAAAGTAGTGCAGCATGTGAAAATGATGATGAAAATGACTCTTCCATTAGCTGCCGTGTGCGGGAGATCCACGTCACATAACAGGAGATGTTTAGATTGTGTTTGTGCAGATTTATCCTGATGCATTTACACCCATAGTCCACAATCAGCTTAGTGTCTGAACATGTGATATTTGAAATCTAAGAACTCTTAACATAGTGTTGTGCTGTTTTGACTCAGATGTTGGTATAAATCAATCGCTCCACATTTAAGCTCCAAACTGTTGTCAGTCTCATATTGGTTGATGAAGAATCTGACAGTTGTTTAGTCGTGTGGAGTTTTCTCTCTAAAGTGGCAGACTCTAAGCCCTTTTACACAAACAGGGAACTGGTGCAGTTCTGGTTCCAGAACCTAGTCGTGAGCGTTTAGACCAAAAATGAACTGATCCAAAAACAAAAAAAAGTTTGTTTTTTTTTTTCTTTCTAGAACTAAAAGGGGTCGTGTCATTTTATTTAGATGCATTGTAAAATCATGAACAAAATAATATACGTAAGGATTTGTAAGCCGTCAAAAAGTCGAGCTCACTGTGGTGTTGAGTCATATTATGGTCTGTTGTTCACTGTGCTCCACCCACCGTTACAGACGTGTCTGATTAGAATAGTTGCGTAAACACAGGCTGGTTCACTAGATGGAGCAGTTTCCAGGGAACCTGAATGGCACCAGTTCCAGAACCACCATTTGTTTGGTGTAAAAGGGGCCACGGAGACCACAGCCCCCTATGCTTTTTAGCAAAAGTGGAGCTATCTCTTTTTTAAAATATCTATGGGAGATGCAACGTTGGCATGTCACATTCAAAACTTCCTGTTTGTAGTCTTTAAAACATGGTATTTGAAGAGTCTGATCTCACTGTTTTTAAAACAGACTGCAAATATTATCTTTTAAATTGAAAAAGATCATGTGTAAATGGTGGCATGATTGAATTAGGATCAGAAAATTGCTGCTCACCATCGACTACAATGTTGTGTTTTCCAATGTTAGGTCCCAGAGTTAGATCCAACCAAGAATATTCCACCTTAACAAAATACAACACGGGAAAATGGCGCACATTCCCTCTCCATGGAAAGCTGCTCACTGCCGGTGAAGTGGGAAAACCCTCAACTCGACCAACGGCCACTCAGACTGTGTGAGGCAGGTGATGTCACAGATTGTAAAACCTAGTTCTTGCGGATTTGGATGGTTTTAAAGCATTTCAAACAAGATCTTTGACCTTTACTGCAGCTGTAGGTGTCCTGTCAGCATTTTTTCCAGACATTTCGTTTGTCATTGTGATCTATGAGTGCCATATTTTCTGGATTAAAAGTCGTGTTTTTTTGCATAGTCTGGCGAGGGGAGCGACAAATGCATCAGAATGACTTGTATTTTGAATAAATTCGACTATAGGGTGTTTGTCACACTGACAGCCGCTAGAGGAGGCGAGCTGAAGCGCACACTTCAGCCCTGAACATATGCGACCTGTTCTGCAGAGTGATCAATACACGTTTTTTTCTTCATTATGCATTTTTTGGCTCGTGCGACTGACACACCGGAGCGACATATCGCCCAGAAAATACGGTAAATACTTTTTTTGGCTAGAGTGTAATGTCAGCAAATGGCCACTGGGGGAAACTGCTTCAAATTTCACCGCCTATCTGGATTCCTGTTAAAATTATTCTTGCAGAAAGGGTGAGACTTAGGCTCTGTATAGGTTTGAGGAATTTATTTGTTGACTTTTGAAACATCAAAATTAAAATCTACGCATAAAGTCAGAACAGGAGCAAAAATAGGGGGATATTTGTACACCTACAGCCAGAACCAAACCCAGGAAAGCTCTTTAACCCAGTGCGCGAAGTGGCAGGTTACCTTCAAATGTCACCGACATGTTCACCTATGATTAAATACTGGTCCGTGTTCAGCCAGTTCACTTTCACTCCACCTCTGAGACTGGTCAGTTGTACATTTATTGTATATTGAATTATCAAGACTCTGGGTTTCACTGGGCCCTTGTGTTTTTAAGAGACCCATTAGTCCTCATCACGAGAAGATTGAAAAGAATTCACAGCGTTACATTGTGTACATATGGATTAAAACATTTCAAAGGGTATAATAAGGTGCAAATGTATATTATTTAAAGTGTTTAAAACATTTAGACTGTGGTATTAAAGGGCATGTGTTCATTTACAGTGTCTCCATTTGAACCTTTCTTGCATATTTGCGATAATAAAAGGATGTACTGTAGATGTGATGTGCGTCTCATTGCTCCCACATTCATTTTAAACTATGGAAAGTGAAGGGCAGGCTTTTTTTATTGGTGATTTTCTCACATTCAATCACACAATACAAAACAACTGCTTCCAGACTTCATTATCTATTAAAAAAATGCTGAATTTAATGTGTCTGGTCGATTTAGTCCAGTTGTCTCACCTTATGACCCACGTTTTTAATGGTCATTGTGTCAGTTCTCGTATCAAATTTAAACCAGGCATGTGTATTAACAAGAAGTGAGTAAATATGTATAAATGGAGTATATTTTGAACAAACTGTGTGTATATTTTCAGCACTACATTCACATCCAGAACACAGTAATCAGACAAAAGAAAAAATTTGTAAAATAAAATTTAAAAATTGACAAATGAATACAATTTAAAAATGAATAAAAGGTAATGAATAGAAATGATACATTCAATGGCATGAACAAAATGATCAAAATGTACAAAGGTGAGGAAAAACACATGAAATGGACAAAATGAAAAAAAATGAAGGAAAAATGAACAATGTAATCAAGGAAATTAAATGATAAAAAATATGAAAAATAACCAAGAAAACTAACACATTTGAAAAGCAAAGAACAAAATAAATACATTAAGAAAATAATCAAAAAAATTGCATCAAAATAAAACAAACATAATAAATTATCAAAATCAACATAAACTGTGACAAAATGAATTAGCAAGGAGATGAACAAAAATGAATAAAAGCGCAACACAATAAAAAATGAACAAAATAATTATAAATGCACAAAGATTAAACTAAAAAGAGATTGTCAAAATATTGAAGATAATGAACAGTAAAAATGTAAACATAATGAACAAGGCACACAAAACATTTAAAAAATAAAATAATCAAGAAAATTTACAAAAATGAACAAAATAGCCATGAAAATTAACAGGAAATGAAAAAAGTCCAAGAAATTAGCAAAAACCAACAAAATTATCAGTAAGATAAACAAAATAATCAAGACAATGAACAGAAATGAACCACAATGAACAAAAGAAGGCAAAATAATCAAGAAAATTGACACAATTGATCAAATAACCAAGACAATGGTTAAAAACAAAAAATAATCAGCAAAAATGATAAAGAAAATTGAATTAAAATAAAGCAATTGAATGAAAATGAACAAAAAAATATAAAACACTGCAATATAATCGATCATCTTAAAGTGAAATGTCAGTGTTACCGTGGCAACAGATGCTGCACCTGTCAATCAAAGTTCAGCATCAAATAAACAGAAGCAAAATGTACATTGATTTTTTTTTTCCAGTCCCACCATGTTCATGTTCTACTTATATGTCCCACCAGTCGATTTAAACGTGAACGGCAGGTTTTATAGTTTGTTTCTCTCATTCTTGGTCACAGAACATCGCTCTTAGACGCTTTTAGTGTTGATTCTCTATTAAAGATGATGCTTAAATAAAGAACAGGATGCAGTGGGCTGGTGTGTTCAGTCGAAGCAGGCCAGTCGGGCTCTGAGCTCTAACGAAGCTGATGAAATATGATCGAGCTCCTCGGTCGACTGTACAAATCACAAGAAACCTGTTTATTTTTACGAGCAGTAAGGTCGTCTCCGGGCCTGAATCAGGATCAGCTGTCTCCAGTGGACCTCCAGAGGGAACGAGGGTCTTGAAAAACCAATATGCTCCCAAACCCCAATATTTTGCACCGAGTTAAACGGTTTGGTCTTTTCAAAAATGCTCCTGCTTAATTAGCAGCAGAAACCTAGAGGGACTTTTCATAGTTGAGCAGCAGTGCTTGACTCGGTTTGTACTTAGCATATGTAGTGTTAGAAATGGAAATTAAGCAGGCTGCATTAGAAGTTGACTTTGGTAAAATTGTCTTGCAAAAGCATAACAGCTTATTTTCCCTCGTAATGAACTGAGGAAACATGGCGTGTAGATTTCAAAAACTCATTTTACAGTAAGATTTACACAGTTTATTAAATTCTGCTATGACTCCTACTGACAGACATTTTTATGTTTCTCCAGTGGAAAAAAGAAAAGGCTACAGCCGGCATCAGTTTAGTAAACAGCTTATTTATTCCTTTACAAAATAGGTACAAATACATAAGTGTTGTTTTTTCACACAAACAGGAAATTTTCAAGATATGTACAAGAGTTTACCAAAAATACCGTGGTTCTAATAAACACATAGTTTTGTAAACAATATTTACAAATTATCCTTACACTGAAATGTTTCTCCCGTCTGTGTACACCAGGAACATTGTCGTAATATTTTGGCTAAAAAGCTGTAGTAGTAGAAACCGTCTGTGAAACCGCCAGAAACCATATAAACCACTATGAAAATCATTTTTGAATCACCACAATATTGTTGTGCTTGTCTGAAAACATGGAGATTAAATTTACGAAAATATGTCAAGCGTAAAAGCCAATCCAAAACAAGGAAAAGAAAATATATTAATCGTTAAAAATATGCGTCTTTTGACAGAAATTGGCAATACAGTTTACTAATTAAAAGAATTCATTTTGTTATAATACAGTGACAGCTTTAAGTTGTCAGGTAAAATACATAATAAAAAAGTGCAGTCAAAATTCAAAATCCACAAGAATTGTTTCAAATGACAGCCATAATTAAATAAGTTTCAATATGACAAGAAAAGCTGCATAGAGGCCAAGATATTTTGTTAAATACAAAGAAAATGGAAACAAACAAAAAAAAACACTGACAATATTACATAATACATTATGGATTCGGAACAAAAAAAAAAAAAAGGCAACAAACAAGGCGACGTATGTGTGAAAAACCAGGACACCGCTCTTAGAACGGTGACGCCAAGGCAAAATGAAACAGAACTTTTAGGCTGGAGTCGAACAGCTGCTTCCATCCGTCCGGTTACAGCTGTGAGATTCAACAGAACCGGATGAAGACACAAACAATGATAAGTGCTGTGAAAAATAAGCGCTTCATGGATACCTTTGTCATTCAGTCATAACCAGAGTGTGAAGACTCTCAGCGGACTTTGATGGAGGTCTGACTGATGAAAATGCCATTAATGTGCAGATATAACAGTAGAGGGAGAAATACAGGAATGTCTGCTTTAATCGGAGGCGTCTCCGCCTCACGTACAGTGCGAGCCAAAACAAACCAAGGGACACAGTTAACATCTAGTCATATAAACAATGTTCACATTAGCATGGGTAAAAAAAAATAAAAAAAATCTGGACTCATGGTTTTGTTTTTGCCCTATAGGTGACCAGAATAAGCCGCCTAATTCATCCGAAAGCACATGGATTTTACAAAACATTAGGTTTCAGAACATTGACACATGGATTATTCTTTTTTTCTTACAAAGCTTACATGTAATAAAAAATATACATGCTGTAAAATAATTCCAAAAAAACTATTTACACATACAGTACAATAAGGAAATTGAACATAATGCTATCATGTGGAATCTCCAGGTTTAGAATGATGCCATAAAATAAAAATCTGTAAAGTCTCTCATTTATTGTGTTCAGCTCGACTACATTCACCGAACCGGGTTCAGCAAATATCTCAAAGAGAACATTGCAGGCTGCATTAGACATATATATCTAAAATAATCGTTTCTTTGAGGTGGTTAATTGAAGATACTGCCAAGAACATGAAAGAAGCAGCTACCAACGGTACAAGGAACCGGTTCTGTCACATTTTATAGTCTTCCTTTGACACAAACACTGTGATATGGTCTTTACAGTTTTTCCCTATTCTATCCACACAAAAACTAGAGCCATGCACACACTTCTGAAAACTTGATGCTCATGTGCCTGGTTCCAAACTGCTGAGCGCTCATCACGTTTCCATTCTTCACACTCAAATATTAATGTTAATCTCAGTTTTGCAAATTTCTGAGCACAAACTGCATCATTTTGTGTCACTTTGTTCACCTAGAAAAAGCGGGTCAACTAGAACTGCACTCAACAGGGATGCACACCCACGCCGATTGACTTGTGTTCTACTTGGTGGCCCTGGCTCTGATAATAAAGATGCTATATGCCCACTGGATTTTTTATTATGACCCTTCGCCCCTGACGTTTCTCTCCCACAACATAGGCCATGGGTGCCAGTCCCAAGGTCAAGGCCAAATTTGGTGAAACCTAGCTTCATTTGTTTTCAAGTATGGACAGACACTCTGGGCCTCATTCATGTTACACCTGTGCAAAATCAAATGGAAGAACGTTTCAGTCATGAGTCAGAGGATAAAAACAGGTCTCAGTGAAAACAAATAAACTCTTAGTTTTGCAGTAACCACATATATTTCAATTGTTATCTGCTTATGTCTGTGATTCCTCATTGTACTTACATGTGTGAAATTAGTGACTTTTCTTCCCTTTGCATAAAAGGAACTTTCACGCCTTTTCACATGATTTTCATTTAATAATTTTGATTCTTTCACATCATTTGCCTTTTTCATACAATGTAAAATACATAACATTTGTGTTGCAACTACAGTCAACATGTAAGACTGTACAGTAAATGGTAAATGTAATCCACGCAACTGTATGAATTTTTAATATGTAACATGAACAACATCACCGACCATGTTTCCATGTGCGCTAATATTTCGTTTTTTTCCCCATTTTTCAGAAATATACTTAACAAGCTGTTAACATGGCTAATGAAAATGACTATTCAGGTAATATTCCTGTTTACCAGCAGCTATTTGAATCTTTTCACTAGTGACAAATGTCCCACCGTGTGAACTTGAAAACCCTCTTCTAAACACTGTTCTGAGGAAGCAAAGTTTTGAATATTTGTACAGATCTAAAACTTTCCATAGCCTGACTGTTATAATGTTTTGAAGTGGGAATGTTTCCCTTTGGCCAGAACTATAGACTATGGAGTGTCCACCTGTACCAAAGAGGATCTTTGTCTCCACAGTAGTTGATTTCAGCCTACTAATAGAGAGCCGATGTCCCACTCCTGCTTTGACCCATGGGACCTAATTGCAGAAAAAAAAAAAAAACTGCATTACAGTCACTGGCAGACGACTTTCTGATGTTGAATGAATTATGCCACCATTTGCATGTATAACATTTGTCAGATAACAAATGTAAAAGGCAACCTTTCCAGTCACAAAAGTTGCAGTATGTTGGGATCCTGTTAAGATGTAAGACTGTGAAAATACATAATTATAAGGAACAAATGTACGTAGCGTCATGTTGAATTTCATCTTACAATCTGTTCAGAGTCGAAGTCTCTCTGCAGCTGAAAATGAGCAGACTTATAGTAATTTGCACCTCTTTGAGTACTTTATTCTTGAAGCATAAGGTAAATTTACAGAGGTTGCGTCTATTTTGGTGTTATGACATGTATCACATAAGACGGGAAATAAGTCCGCTGAGAGTTTTTGCACCAATGTAGTTGATATTTTGCTATTTTTGAGACAAACTGTAACGTTCTGGACTGGTAAAGTTGTTGTTCAAATTTTAAATGATGCCGTAATTCAAATGGAATCAAAAATTCTACATCATGTGGAACTCACTATAATGCATTTTTTCCTCTGTAAGTTAGGTCCCTTAACCTGGAAGACCGAGGGAGGACACCAGCGTGACTTAAGCTCTCTGTGAGATGCATATTACAAACATGTTGTAGACATGTCCAAATAACTGGAATAATAGCAGCATATCTTGCATGTTTTGGAAAACAGTGAATTTGGAAAAACCTGAACATTCTGTTTATATGAGTGCTGACTGGGAGGAGTCAGTTTTGAGAGAACACAATTCATTTTGCAGCAGATTTGTGGAATAACCACGCGCTCGACTCATTTGCAGTTTGTGTCCAGAGTTTTCTGAAAGTTGACCCAAAGTTTCTACAAATGTGTTCAAACATTTGGGAAAAACTGTAACTGAACCAGTCTTCCTTTGACACAAAGAGTCTGAAATGGCCTTTAAACCAAATGATCAAACTACAGAGGAAGTTTAACAAAGAAGACATGGAACAACGGTTGTATTTTTGTGTGTTTTTCCTCTCTCAGTTTCTTATATTAAAAGCTACATCAAACACTACAGTACATATGAAGACACGGAGCTGAAACGTTAGACCTGATCTGAAGGCACGTGGCTGGGAAGGAGGAGGAGGTTGAGGTGCTGAGCAGAGCAGAGGCTACTTGAGCAGGGCACGGTAAAGGAGGAGGGAGTGGGCGGTTTCTCTCTCCTGCTCCATGTAGAAAATTAAGTCCCTGAGGTTGACGCGAGTGATGCGTTGCCGCGTGTACTGGCGCGATGAGGTGGACGGGGCTGAGGAGCTGGCCGGGGAGCCTGCAGAGCTGCCCAAAACCTGGAAACAAGAGCAGGGTCAAAAGGTCACATGGAGGGATTACTGAATTCAATATGCAAAACACAAACCCCACATAAATCATAGGTTTATTTCAGTCCGCAGACATCAGATCCTTAAAAAGACTGACAGTTAATCAATAATATCTCCATTTCACACACAAATCCAGTATTTTTATGTATTTTACTCTTTAAAGGTGAAAGATAATAAGGTGCGTAAAAAGGAGGATTGAAACAAAATTAACAAAACAAACACTAAATCAACAAACTAAACAAAATATTCAAGAAAATATATAAAAAAAAGAACAATCTAATGACTAAAATGGAAAAAACAAAATGAAAAAAAAATGAACGAAGATGAGGAAAATAAGAAAGAAAATGAACAAGAATAACCAAAAACTAGACAATAATCAGTGCAAAGAGCAAAAAAATACCAAAATTAAAACAAACATTAAATCTCAGAAACATGAACATTAGCCAAATTGCAATGGCAAATTACAGCCTGAGAAACACAAACACATTTGAGCGTGTAGCGTCACAGCCTCGGACGTGAGTCGGAAGCTCTACAACGTAAAGAGCTATTTTTGGACAGAAAATTTAAAAAAAAAAAGATTAAAACCCTTTATGTACCCCAGGAAATATGCTGCATGTTTTAGCTGGCAACAATTTACTACTTTCTCTCTATTTTTTTTTTCATTTTTGTTCACTTGCTTGTTGATTTTGCACATATTTGTTCAGTTTATTGATTTTTTTTGTTAATTTTGCAGATTATTTGGTCAATTTTTGTTCATTTTTAAAATTACTTTATTCATTTTGATGAATTTTGGTTCGTTTCCATGGTTATTTTTGTGGATTACTTTGCTCATTATTTTTGTTTGTTTTCTTATTTACTTGACTAGTTTGCTAAATTTCTTGAATATTTTTTTCTTCCATTTTTCGTCCATCCATTTTCATTCAGTTGATTTACTATTTTTGTGAATAATTAATTTCCTGGTTATTTCACTCAGGTTTGTCTGAATCTTGTCAGATTCATTTCAGAGCTTTGCTTATTTTTGTTCATTTTTTTTAAAAATCACTTTATGCAATATTTTGTTATTCATGGATTATTTGCGTCAGTTTTATATTAATTTTTGTTCATTATTTAGTTCTTTTTTTTCCTTTTTGATCCAGGGCTTATTTTGTTTATTTTGATTAATGGTAACATGTTACTTCCATCAATGGACAAATCTTACAGGAGTCACAGGGGAGGGGCTAAAGAGCCACGTGGGGCCCCGGGGCCCCAGGTTGCAGACCCTACTGGTCTAGGAATACTAATCACATACAAATACACAAAGTTAAAATTATACAAATCAGTAAAATGGAGATTAACAGCCATGAATGAAGCAAAGCACAGAGCATATATTTTAACTGTTGTCATTCATTTAAAGTGCTCAATTGGGTCCAATGGTTGAATTGTAAAATATCTCTTCTGGCCACATTTCCTCACATTCTATGATTCTCTTCAACATTGTCTGAAAACACAAGAGTTTGAGGCAGACAACCAGAAGATGATAACTGATGATAAATCCGACTGACATCCTCTTGTTTGGCTTTAAATGAAATGTCTCACCAACTATGGGACTGCTGCTGCGAAATCAGATACAAATATCTGTGGTTTTTCTAACTTCGGTGATCCTGTGACTTTTCCTTTAGCACCACGAACCAGTTGTACTTATTGTTTAGGCAAATGTTAGCAGGCTGTTAACATTTTGCTCAGAGCACCACTGTACTTCCTCGGAGAGCTGCTGGCATAAATGTGCAACCTTAACCCTCACCCCAAGCACACTCACCACTTTCCTTAGTGCTCTGACTTCACTTCAGTTGCAACTGCTGTACTTACTTGTATTTGTATTGTTATTTGTAATGCTGTGGAAGCAAAACAAGAGCGCTGCTTAACATATCAACCATTTTTATAGTTTTTTTTTTCTACGTTAGCTTCATTCAGTCCTTTTTCATTGCTTTTCCACTGGTATTTTTGTCCCTCACAATTGTATGAAGAAAGGGTGTCTACTAAATGTTTCCACAGTGAAACATTAACAGGGTTTAGAAGCAAGCAGTACAAGGTTTCATTTTTCCCTGCAATGAAGTAATCTTTGTTGAATGGCAAACATATTAGCAGTATCAATAATCAGGGATATAACGGCCTCTAAGCAAGTACACACCTCCTAATAAGAAAAATAATCCCTCTTCTGGAGCTTAAATGAGAACAAAAAGATGCACTAATGATGTCCAGATCTTCAGGAGCAGATACTTTTAGGTTAGCTAAACCTTAAGCTTAAAGAACACTGACAACAGGCTCCAACAGAAAAAGGAAACCATAATTTTTATCCAAGTGTGTTTTATGGCTCTTTACATGGCCCGGAATATGAACACATTTTGCCTCTAAATAAACAACACTGACAGAGATCTGAGCTGACGTCCCAGTCTGAAACACAGCCCTCACTGTTTATATTTGATCCAGGAAAAATGAGAATGATAAAAAAGGGAGTGTATACAGAGACTGATACAAATCAAGACATGCATTTACATTTGGAAATGAGAACCACTGACAAACAGATTCAGCAAGTGCCCACTTGAACCCAAGCAGCGAGAAATAAGACAGACATTTCAGTCAGGAACACCCTCTCACAATTACATTGATTGCACTGCTCTGTAAACACACAGTACAGACAGGCCTTAATTGCAAACATATGATGGGTATGAATTTACAAGAACCAAACCAAAGCCCCTTCAGGCACCCGCCCCCTCATATGCTTGTCTTTGTGTACACTGTATGACGGAGCTTTGTCTCAAATTTCCCTCAGTACACTCTCTGACCTTTGGACATTGGACAGATGATGAGTGACGGTAACCAGGACACCGTTCCTGCTGACTTCAACTGCCTCTCCTGGGTGTGGCCAGTAATGCTGGGAGGGGGTTTCCTCGGGGTGCGAGCGGGTGCAGCTGGCTCCTCGCTGCCCCGGGGCATACCAGTGTCTCGATTTTGGGGCGACCCTTAACTATTCAGGTCAATCACTGCTGACCACATGTGAAACAAGGGCCTGCCTCCTGACATGCCAATTACTGCCACTCACAAGTAAAGCTGGTGACAGGGCCACAGATTTTACCAATCAAAGCCATCCATCTACCTGGACGGATGGGCCAATGGTGCCGCAGGCAGTTGGAGCTTAGGTGCTGTAGTGACAGCGGGACAGAGGGAATGCTGCCAAATATTGCTGCCCAGGTAGTGTGATGCAGCTCCCACAATGCATCATTCCCTTTAGGGGGAGGCGTGATCCAAACACAGCCAGTTGTCAACGTGGCTTCTTTTTTTTCCCCCCCTTTGTCTTTACTGGCGCACACCATGCAGGATGTCAGCAACCCAAACACCGGTGTGTTGTTGTCGGTATCTATAGAAACTGAGCCCTCTCACCAGTACATGCAGGAATTCATGTTGTGGAAGAGGGAGAGGGGATGAATGGGGTAAACACCAACGTTAAACAAAGCAGATGGCTGAGTGTCAGTTAAAAAGCAAAGTAAGACATCAACGACCAGGCTTTCTCTGTCACCAGCAATTACACAGTAATTGTGCCTGAAATTCAGCGAAAAACAAAATGGCAGAATATGTAAGGTCACAGTAGATGAAAAGGGAAAAAGTGAGAAGAGGAGAAAAAGCAGAGGCTCAGAGAGAGGAAGAGCAAAACTGAAAGTCTCAAAATCAGCTTGGCCAAGAAAGATCCATGAGGCAAAAAACAGCATCTGTCATTTTATCTGTGATGGGTGCTCGGAGGCATTATGTCATATGACATATCCATCGTACAGAACGCGCAGGGATACTTCGATACATCTCTTCAGACGTTTGAGTTGTTTGGAAAAAGGGACAGGGAGAAAAACAAGAAAGAGTGGGCAATGGACCTGAGGAGAGGAAAGGAGAGGCCAATTATCCAGGCACAATATTTTACAGTATTTCTCACCATAGGTTACCACACATGCATGTTTACACATAGCAGAATTCAAGTGTGGTTTTGTATCCAAAATGGATTCATAATACATGACATGAAAAGGAATACTACAATACAGAAGACTGACCGTAGCACACTGCTATGAAACAAACTTAGCCCAAACTTTGCTTGGACTAAAGGTTGGATATCTTGGAAGCAGACGAGAGGGCTCAAACATCAATCATTTAGATACTGTATGTACAGTAACAGCTCCAGCATGTTAAGTGTCTCAAGAGCATCTTTTTGTGGGATGAAGAGTTCATGTTTATTTTACAATAGATTATATAAGCAGCGTAGATACAGTTTTTACAGATGACTGAGCTGCTAATACTGAAACAAAAAAAGCATCTTATTGGCATGGAAGTTCTTCACCAAGAAAGACACAGCGATAAAAATTGTTAGAGGTGACTTGGCAGGTGACGGGCACAATCACACTGGCACTGTTTGGTTCACTTTAAACGACATCCGGTGTGCTTCCACAGATAGTCCGGTTCATTTGGAACAGTGTGAATGCAGACAAAACAAGTGAGCTCTGGTCCACCTGAAAAGTGGGGGTCTCTGTTCACTTGCAAGTGAAACCTGGTGCGGTTCGCTTGAAGTATGAATGCAAACATAGTCACAAGTCATGGTAGCAGTGCCAGGCTGCAAACTCATCTGTTATGATTACAGCAGTGATGTCAGATGAAGTGGGATACAACACAGTGAATATTCAGTTGGACTGTATTTTTATAAAGCTATTTCCAGTAATGTGGAGAAGGTCTCATCTTCCTACAGTTTTGTAGAAAAAATGTTATTCAATATTTCATGACCACACAATTTACTTTTTGACTTTACTTTTTGAAGACTTAAAATGTCTGTAAATATCAATTGTAATATTGCTATCCCATACCAGAAAGAAATAAAACTGACAGAACTGGAACCAGCATGTCACAGCTTGTTTGTAATGTAATTGTAATGAAATACCTAATTTATTATATTAAGTTAAGTTTATTTGCTGCCTCTGTTTTGCAGTGGCAGCAACGATGCTTGTGTCTTTAAGAATTTACATTCAGCCCTTTATTGTTAGAAAAGGGGAGTGAGGGTAGGGCAGAAGCAGTGGTGGTGGGGTTCTTGCTGATCTGTGGTTTTGAACCCTGAGTGACACCTGTGCCTTGATGCTGAGGCCAATATTGGATTTGGCCCAGGTCACACCTTAAGGCAGTGGGTTAATGGCCCACTTTGCTAGAGCTGCTTGGTCCTGCTTGGGCCAACCTGCTGCATCAGCACTCCACTCCTCACAGATGAGGGTGCAGACAGGGGCTGCATGGCGAGAGAACGCAGATGCATATACTGTACGTACAGGTATGTGGCCACACATTGGCGAACCTACTCTTGTAGTTCATGATCTACAACATGTGGGAAAAACACCGCTCAGTGTTGAAGCGGAAGGATAAAGACTAACCTCATGTTGGTTGAACACAGATAAGCTGTTCATGATGCAACATTAGTCTATTGTTGTTATTACTTTGATGTTGAAAAATCCCTCTAAACCCTGATATCTCTGCTTCAGGCAAAGAGGACATATATAGCACCACAGAGACAGACAGTTGACAAGCTAAACAAAGAAGTGAAGCAAAAGCTAAAGCAGGTGGTGTTTTTTAAAGTCAGAGTGAAAATTAACAGCAGCCACTAGTCAAATATTGATGAATTTTGTGTTATATCCTAGCAGCTTTGGCAGACAGCCAGCATGATGGTCCGGTGTATGTGCTACGTGCAGCAGAATGAAGTGAACTAGTGAAGTTGCTTGCAAGCACTGTGATGTTTCTGATAGGAAGCGGCCATCAGACTGACTGACAGGCATACATGTTGGATGACTGAAGGAGTCACTGATTTGCTGACTGGCTGAGGGCCTGACTGACTCACTGACTGGCTGACTAATTTACTGACTGTAGGACTGACTGGCTGCCTGGTTGACTGACTATGTGCCAGGGAGCAAAGCTTTCCCACATGTTCTCCTCCACGCCGCATTTCATCCGGGGAACGTTGCCTTGTCCCTCCACAGTGTTTACAGCGTGGAGCCCAGCCGTGGGAGTGTAGCCCCGCTTCATCTCCACATTCGGCCTGAAATGCCTCTCCTACGGCCGCCATTAATCAGCAACAGAGGCTTTCTCTCTCCCTCTCTCGTCTCTTCTTTTCCTCGCTCCTCTACGCCCACAGACATGCTGGATGAGGCCATTTTGAAAGAGTTAACAGATGTCGGCTGATTTGCCCCGGGCTTTCTGACATTGCCCGAGTGATGTATTTGATGTGGAGTTTATTCAGCTCTAATAAACGTATAAAGAATTAGAATAATAATTCACAGATGTACATACCCAGATTATATGCCCTAGCCCCTCTTTGAAGCAGACAAGTCAGCCAAGATTAACAGAACCAGGAGAAAGGATGAAAGGGGTTTTGGTTCAGTACACCGATAATCAAAGAGGTCAGGATGGACTAATACCACAGCTTTATGTTCATGCACCAACACAGATGGCCTTTGTTCCTATCACAGGTTCCAACACAAAAGCCTGCCGTTGTTACAGTATTTCACAAAACAGTACAACACATCTGTGTTACCTTTTTTTCTCATCCATTACATGTTTTTTTATCTGTCATTTTTTTTTAACAGCGAAAAGAAAAACTGAAAGAAAGAGGAGAAAATAAAAAAGAGATGAGAGTAAGGTCTAGCATTTTGATCATGGCAGAAAAAAATGAGAGAATTACTTTCAAAACAAACAACTTCCATTTGCTTCACAACTAAAGAACAACAAATCTCAAAAATGGCCAGTTGCAGAGCATCTTAATACCCACATAAACCATAAAAACAGCTACACAGCTCCATGGCAATGCATAGCAACCGTGCAGAATTTCAGTCAAGGAGAAAGAAGGCAAAAAAACACCTTATTACTTCTAACTCCTGCAAGCCATTTTGGTCTCCAAAGGTTTTAGAGCGCCGCAGGCCATGTGTCTGCAGTGTTTCGGGAAATGACTTGCCTTCGCACGAACACTGCTATGTTCTGCAGCACTGCTGCCCCCAGCATCCCCGCTCAATTTCTGTTTAACCCCTTCCTGCCTTCCCTCACACTGACTCACTGCAACAGAGAGCTCACACCCAGCATAATGCTGTCACATTGTACAGCCTCCCACAAACCGAGGCAAATCAGACCAGCTTTTTCACGAGCTAACACATTAACTCCACGTCTAATTTGGCTACTTAAGCATGTGATGGCTTTTAACAAACATGGCGCAGGAAAGGCATAAGGTTATATGGGGCAGAGGAAGACGGAGCAAAAAGCCCCTTCGCCATTCCACTTGATCTACTACAATGTGCGACACAGTTTGCACACTTGAGTGTGTATCAACGGTGGATTAAATCTGCAAACTCGTTGACACAACACATAATTAAAACATCTTGCTCGAGGTCAGGAATTTTCTAATTAGTAGTGTACTGACAAAGCTGCAATTCCATTGCCCTGAGTTTCAAAGTCCACAGGTTACTGCTAAGATGAAAGCCGACCCTGGAGCACTATTCTGCAGGGCTGCTCATACAATTCCTCAGAAGACAGTCACAGGGTCACCAAGCTAAACAGTGTGCTGCACCCGGAACCTCGCTTCCAAACAAAGAACTTCAAACTTTCCTGCCTGGAAACACAATCTCGGCTTTTTCGCTTCTCCCTTTCTTTTCAACCTGAGAGAAACAAAAGATTGTGTGAAGGCAACCAGAGGAAGAAACCATAACATTGTTTTTAATCTATTTAATTAAAATGCTCTAAGCCTGGCTAGCTGAGCAACTTGTTAAATACTACAAAGGCTTTATTAGCTGTGTCTTTGTACCTTAATTTGGCAATGCCATTAAGGACTGTGTGGTAATAACGTTTTTGAATGTTTTTAGCTGTTATTGTCAATGTAGAGTCCCCTTGTCTTTCATCAGAGTAGTACAAGTGATGCACAGTAGCTTCTAATACAAAGACGGCAGTTCAGGTGATGAATTTGCTGTTGTTTTTCTTTTCTTTATTTGTGTGAAAATCATAAAATCAATCAATAATCTACTGAGCAGTGTCTTCAAAGACTTTCTCTACTCTCTAGGGCAGGGGTGGGCAACGAGGGCCGGTGTCCCTGCATGTTTTCCAACTGTCTCTTCCCTACCCATTGTCTCTGCCCCAC